>CAJHNH020003746.1:215000-242500 GCA_905116865.2 Candidula unifasciata
GCATGTGGCCCGAGGATCGTTGCCAACTGTATTGTATTAATGATCCTTTCTACAGCATCATACTTACCATCAGTACTGGAACTCTGCCTGGCTGCTGAAGATGAAGACAGAGCACGCATGGGAATGCCCAGAGTGCTGTGATGTCAATTCTTGACTTAACTCAACTCAACTCTACACTGGAACGGAAGCAACTGGCACATGACGATTCCCAATATTTAAAATCTGTGCCTCTAAGTAATGTTAGCTGACTCGCTCTGCAGGACGTCACGTTTCGCCTTCTCACACGATCACCAGAATCAAGGATGAGGGAAGTTCTTGTCTATTCCCAACCGTCTGACTAGGTATCGCAGGACTGATCTCTTCGCCTTCCTCTTTCTTGTTTTCCCATGAGTAAGTTGTCTCCAAGCTGTGGAGTCCATTCCATCGCATTAAAAAAAAAATTGGTCACTTCTGTCAGTTTTACCACTCTTTAGTGTGGTGTAGACGGAAAGGAGAGTGGAGGGGGCGCTTTTGCCTCAGGATTTAGGACCGCCTGGCTAGTGCTTGCGCCACTGACTGTGCATGTTAGGATGTTTAATTTGGCCTCTGGCAGAAAAACTCAATAACTTTACCGGTGGTCGAAATCAGGTCTCCTGGTGTTGTAAACGCTCGGCAAAAACCGTAAAATATCCGAAAAAACACACCAACTGTTTACCTCTAATTTGTCTAATCAGTTTACTGTCTACCTGACTCGATTCTTTTGTCATTCCATAATTCTTACATAACAAGGCCTAATATTAGCTCCAGGTGATTTGACGACAGACCGTTTTGCGTTGATTTTGACATTGGTATCTTCGTCTTCTTTGTGTTTAGAACTTGAGTTTCACGTGTACATCCGTTTGCAAATCTGGCTTATTTTAATGCAAACTGTTAGTTCCTTGTCTCTCAGGCAGATGCACCCCGACTTCGAAGGAAACATCCATATTTAGTCGGCTTTTACGACATGCTTGTTAGATGGGTAACGAGAGTCGTCCAGTTTAGAGACCAAATGAAAACTTTAACTTAAAATTGCCTAATAACACTATGAACAAACAACAAATGTTGATTGTGCCCCCTTAAATTGTTATTCTTCTCGAGTCTAAGTCTTCAAGTCCCAGGGCCTTCATCTATCCACATTGCTCTTGCTTTACCCCACATTCTACGTTTCTCTCCTCTTTTAATATAAGATCTATTCATACGTATATTTCGTGCTTTCTTCTTTATTATCAGTCTGTCATGTGAGTCTGTCTATTACCGACCAAACGAGCTATTTCGTCTGTCTGTCTACTGACCGACCAACCAACTAGATGTCTGCCGCTACTTGCTGTCGGTATGCGGGTCTACAGGTCTGTCTGCACTATGTGTATTGATCAGCATGTATGTCTTTCTGTGTATCCTTCCATCTATTTAGCAATAATTTATGTCTCTTCTCCCCCCCCTCTCTCTCTCTCTCTCTCTCTCTCTCTCTCTCTCTCTCTCTCTATCTCTTTCCCGCTCGCTCTCTGTGTACTCGGTCACATAAATATTTCAGTCACAAATCAAACATTTTCTTTCAACAATCCCCACAATTTATATCCAGGTGTCTTCACGATACCCTCCAAGTAAACAGCCGACTCTCAACACAAGTCCGATCTCGCTCAAACACCGCAGCGATCAATCTATCGATCACCCCGCTTTCCCCCCACCGTCACCCACTCCGTTCACCTGGTTCTGTATTCAAGTGGGGAATTCTGCAGCAGTCTCGGCTGATTGGTCCCCTAATCGCTGACACACTGGCCCGCGCTCTGCCAACTACGCAATTCTCAAAGGATCTGGTATGCCGCCCCTAAAGCACTGCTGGAATCGAGTCAGGACGAATCCATTCTTTCATTTTGCTTATACTGGATATATTTATTTATGGGCACCTGGCAGTATTTGGTGCCGTGTTGAGGAAGCTGTCAGAACATGCCCGGAGTGTGTGTAGACAGGAAAGTAACACGGGGTATTCAACCAAGATTTGACGTGGAAGTAAATTTCTGTAATGTTCTGCGGAATGAGGAATTAACTATTTAACGTGAGTAACTTTATGAATAGCTTATTTTTTCTATTATTATTATTATTATTAATATTATTATTACTATTGACGAGCAGGGTTAGGGTATTAGACACTCTGGCCGAATAACAAGAGCATAGACCTCATTAGTACGTTGGTGATCATATGAGATCGTGAACGATGTCACCCATCATCATCATCCTTTTGTGCCGTTATAAGCCACATAGAGTTCACAGCTGATTCTACCCAGCGTTATTTTTCTAGAGGGTCGCAGCACCCTTTTATGGATCGTTTGGTTCAGTGTTACTGTAATAGATACTTTGTGGTAAGTACCGGCCCTTTTTCTTCAAACAGAAAGATGAGTACCATCATTTTGTTTTTCTGGGAGGGGGGGGGGGGGAAGCCCCGGTTCTACTATCACTTTCTATCATTCGTT
Organism: Candidula unifasciata; assembly: GCA_905116865.2. Lineage (NCBI taxonomy): Eukaryota > Metazoa > Mollusca > Gastropoda > Stylommatophora > Geomitridae > Candidula > Candidula unifasciata. The sequence continues at coordinate 217,487 of CAJHNH020003746.1, forward strand.
TCGGTGTCATTATCCAGTAAGCACCTTTGGCCTCTCTCACCAGCTTTCGTCTGACAATGGTCAAAATTTACCTAAAATATATCACAGCTGTCGGCTCTGTGGCTAAGTCGATGCGAACGCATCGTAATGCCGGGGCTGTCGGGGTTGGTTCTGCAAAGTCCTGTAAAGGATACACACCTAACCTATATCACTCTGGCCGAATAACAAGAGCATAGACCTCATTAGTACGTTGGTGATCATATGAGATCGTGAACGATGTCACCCATCATCATCATCCTTTTGTGCCGTTATAAGCCACATAGAGTTCACAGCTGATTCTACCCAGCGTTATTTTTCTAGAGGGTCGCAGCACCCTTTTATGGATCGTTTGGTTCAGTGTTACTGTAACAGATACTTTGTGGTAAGTACCGGCCCTTTTTCTTCAAACAGAAAGATGAGTACCATCATTTTGTTTTTCTGGGAGGGGGGGGGGGGAAGCCCCGGTTCTACTATCACTTTCTATCATTCGTTTCGGTGTCATTATCCAGTAAGCACCTTTGGCCTCTCTCACCAGCTTTCGTCTGACAATGGTCAAAATTTACCTAAAATATATCACAGCTGTCGGCTCTGTGGCTAAGTCGATGCGAACGCATCGTAATGCCGGGGCTGTCGGGGTTGGTTCTGCAAAGTCCTGTAAAGGATACACAACTAACCTATATCACAGCTGCGTCATGACCGAACTGGCATTTTGTAGATGTGATTCACCTCCCTTTATTTCGCTGAAAAGGATTACCGGCTTACAAGTTAGTAATGGCGTTTTACAATCCTTGACGTACCAGGGTTAGATTTCAGCAGTGGTCATTTTGAAGAGAGAGAGAGAGAGAGAGAGAGAGAGAGAGAGAGAGAGAGAGAGTAGGGGTGGGGTCAGAGCCGGATTTAGACTTCATGAGGCCCTATGGTATACAGAGCCCTGAGACCCCTGCTGTTTTAAATTACACCAGCTATTCTCAGAAAATTATAAAATGTACAGACCTTTTAAATATGTGGATGATGTAAATATGATCACCATCATCCATCTATTGTCTTTCTATGCCTAGTGGCACATGAGGTTTCAGAGAGGACTTTCCATGCTTTCCTGTCCTGCTCAGTCTTCAGTGCAGTTTTCCATGTCAGAGATACCGCACTCAGGTCACTCTCCATGTTATTTTTAGGTGCCCTTTTTTTCTCTTTCGCTCTGGTATCCACGTGAGAGCTGTTTTGTCAGGTATATCAGGATTCATTTCCATAACGTGGTCAAGCAATTTAATTTTCTCTTGGTTATCATACTGTCTAGAGTTTATTGGTTTGTGACATGAAGTGTTTAGGGATGATGTAAGTATATTAACATTGATTTTTAGTAACAAAAGTAATATAGAATGTGTTTGTACAGTCACCGAAATTAAATTATGCAATCCTCTTTAAGGCCCTATTAAAAGAAAGTTGCATTTATGATCAAAACAAATAGGAATTTGTTGAGGACCCTAAATACTGTGAGGCCCTAAGCTGAAGCTTGGTTAGCTTGCGGTAATAATTTTATTATTATACACACTTAAAATCTTATTATACACTTAAATTTTGAGTTCTAGAAGCCTTTAGATAATTTGTATAGGCTGGGCCACCCCCCCCCCCCCCCCCCCCAGTGTTTTCATTGTGTGTCAGCGACACCTAATATTCCCAAAGACGGGAAGTAATTCACCCATCTACTGCAGCCAACGTACATTGCCGAGACGGTACAAAGAGTGCGTTCTAGACTCTGTTGATAACAAAGGTCCTTGCATATGGGAGTTAACGTCCCCCTCCCCTCCCTCCCCCCCCCCCAATTTGTTAGTGCACCCAGCGGCTGTCATAAACAATGCATACAGGACCAATTTACACACCATCAGGCGTAATGGACACATAGTACTGGACCTCTATTTTATAAGGAAACCGCCGTGGTGTAGCGTCTAGACCCTCGCCAAAAGATCCGATTCCCCACTGTTTTCTTAGAAGGGATCTGCCTGTGTCAACACCACGCCGGTCGCTTTTACTTTCAAGAACTTTACCTGGTACTTATTTAAGGCTGGGCTAACCTGAAAGCAAACGTCATTTACAAAGTAAATATCCAGCACAATTCGGATTCAAACCCACGACGTTCAGATCAGCAGCCGAGCGTCTAGCCGCTACACCACGTAACTACGTAGAAATATTCTCTCCATAAATAAACAAATATATATATATATATATATATATATATATATATATATATATATATATATATATATATATATACACACACACACATATGTACACGCTTCCTATTATTTCAAATATAATAATATATTTATTTGTTATTCATCAGTTTTATTATTATTATTCTCTTTAACTAGGACCAGGCCTCTTTAGTCTCTGTTTTTAATCAGAAAATTTATTTGTAAGGTGGTGTAGCGGCAGGTGCCGGAAATTCCCCCCCCCCCCCCTAATGACATTAGCTTCCAAACCGAATCAACCTTAAATTAGTACCAGGTAAAGACCTGGAACGCAAAGGCGGCCGACATGATGTTGACAACATCACTCACTGAGTGCAGATTGGTCTCTCAAATTACGGTATAGCACTATAAGCTCAAAACCCCTGAATTCTTGGAAATGGTTCATCTTGTTTTTAGTTGTGTACGTGTCTCATGTCAGCGTTTGTGGCTTAGGCGCTTCGTAATGCAGGGGCACCAGGTTCAATCCCTGCTGCGGACGACTTGTCTTGTGCGGGTTTCGACAGTGGTACCTAGAGCTGACTGTTAAGAAGTAATGGCAAAAAAATTAACGTAAAATTTGCCCAGAGAAATCAAAACTGATAATAAATGCTGGAGCTGGTTCCGCAACGTCACGTAAAGGATACGCAACTATTTTAACGTGTCTCATCTGCAGACTATACCCCTCAGTGTGTGGTGGTAGCAATGGTGGTATAATCACAGTCATCAATGGAGACTGCAGACAAATGTCCTCCCATCAACACATCAAGACTCAGTCCCGTCAGTCAACGCTTCGGCAAGATCTGCGTAAGTTACCTTCCATTGTCTCTTGTCATTCATTGAATAAAATGCATTATGGGCCTTGCTAAACGAAAATGACAATCCTGTTCAAAGAACATCAATCATTAAGTAGTTTGGCAAATCCAGTGGCAAGATGTGTATGTAATGGTTGTCATTGCCGCTGATACATCAGACGCACGCACGCACAGACACACAGTACACACAGACACACGCACGCACACACCACCACACACACAAACATACATACATACCTACCATTCCCAAGACATACATCCATACATACACCCCCTATAATACAGACATACATATCCATACATACATACATACATAATACCGTACATACATACATACACACATATACACACATACACACATACACACACAGTACACACAGCACACATAGCAGACACACATACAACATACACACATCATACCATTAATAACATACATACATACATACATTACCATACATAGACATAACATACATACATACATTAAATACATACATAACTACATACATACAGCCAAGAAAAAAGCATTATTTTACTATAATTATTTCTACATAACATACATACATACATTTACTATTACATACTACAAAACATAAACATACAACAACAAAAAAAAAACACTCGTACATACAAAACATACATACATACATACATACATACATACATACATACATACATACATACATACATACATACATACATATATACATACATACATACATACATACATACATACATACATACATACATACATACATACATACATACATACATACATACATACATACATACATACATACATACATACACACACAGTAGTAGCTTTATAAAATTATAAAATGGCGAGCCTCCCTGTGTGGGTTCCGGGGTCCTATTGTGGGGAAAACAAGAATAGACCCACTGCCTCCTCAACAAGCATGTCGTAGGAGTCGACTTATTGGGGGCTTCCTTCAATGTCGTAGTACATTTGCCCGAGCCGTAAGGAACAACGAAATGCACACATATAAGCCAGTAAAACAACGGTACAAACAAAACTCAGGCCCTCGCACAAAGTCCAAATGGACAAACAACTAGGGCTTTTCTTCGGAGCTTACCGCAGGTAAACAAAGAAGGAGAAGAAGAAAGTAGTAAACTAATATTTTACATTTCGTATCTTTCAATATGTGTGTGTGTGTGTGTGTGTGTGTGTGTGTGTGTTCGTGCGCATGTGCATTGCTTTTGTGTGCGTGCGTGCGTATGTGTGGGTGTGTGAGCGCTCGCGTGTATGTGTGTGTAATAAAAGTTATCACATTTTATTGTCACTATCACCTACACAGATGGCGGTCTCAGAATGTGGCCAGGTGACTTTAGAAGTGAAAAGCCGAGTGGGAAAGTCATGCGACAGCAATCAGTTTGAAAAAACGAAGAAATTTATTCGTATTTCCTCAGATGGAATGCAGGTCAGTTTTTGTCTCTTTCTGTCTGTGTGTGTGTATTTTTTTGGGGGGGGGGGGGGTGGGGGGTGGGGGTGGGGGGGGGGCCGGAAAAAAAGGTGCGATGGTTAAGGGATAAACGTCTGACGGTAGTCATGTTTTATGTTCAATATAAGGATGACTCAAGTAAGTCTGCCTGTATGTTATCTTTCCAACGTTTTTTGGTCTGCCTTGTGATCTACTCCCATTCAACTCCCTCACCTACACAGTTGCTCTATGCTATCTCTCTGTTATCTGGCATTTTCTCTATATGCCCCATTTACTGCAGTCCATTAGCACACATGGTGCTAGTAGTGGTGTTTTAAACGTGTTATAAATTTTTATTGGTGCTCCTTCTCTCCATTTTCCCATGTTTGCTTCTTTCACTTACACTATCATTATGTACAGTGTCGGGTTTTTGTCAGATACGACTGACCTACCGAAAATTGGACGGCGCATACCAAACCACCCCGAAGGAGGAGCGCATTGGGGAGGATAAAGGACTTACTCTAGGAAGAGGAAATGCAACCTGAAGCAGGGTACCACTCTTATGATATGGTAGCCTCTGCTGTGTTCCAAAAGGGTGATCATGATACATAGGCAACACATGGTCTCTACAATACTGCCTAGGCTTTGTGCGATGGAGAGGAGGAACTTTACTCACATGCCTTTCCAAATCCTAATATAAGATCATCGTGTGAAGAACAACATTTTGTAAGACGAATACTGATTGAAGAAACACTGTTAGAAGAAACGTTACGGTCTGATCACCACCCTATCATAGTGGTCAAGTTCATTGGACTGCTACGTTCGGTTAAAGAGTGCAGTTTTACCGATATTCTTGGGAATCATCGCTAGAGCTAAGGAGTTTGTGCTTTACGTGAATCTCTCAGCAGGCATATAACCGTTCTTTGGAGAGATACCTAATCATAAGGAAATGACACAAAATATCCCTTATTTCACTTTGAAAACTAGTGGGGGAAAGTTGTCAGTTCCAGCAAAATCTTAAAGCGTGCACACACAAATTAAAAATGCATAACGCAACTGTCAACTGTACAAACACAAGCAGTCTCACACTAGAATTCCAGCTCACTGTTGGCGCAAACGGTCGTCACGAAGTCGGCATTGTATCCACAAAAGTACTAGCTATTCCAAAAGTAATCGGTACCTTTTTAGTGCAACCAGAAACACATCGCGAGCACAACAATGGAGAAACCATTCTACATGAAATCTACAGCTCACGGTGTCGCACCAGACATTTAAACCAAAAGCTGGAGGAAAGGAGTTTTTGCACTCTCGTTCCAGAAATTAGGAATTTGCATCATCACAGTCTAGCTGGAAACAAATAACAGTCCACAGCGTCCGTGGTTAGGCACATGTTGGTCATTTTGACCAGAGGTGTCTGCTTTGTGCTACTAGGCGTCACAGTTTATCCGATCTTTGGCATCCCAGCTAAAAGATGCTCGGTTTCCTGGTATCCTCTTATGTGAAATCTTAGGCTCCCCGTGACTTCCTCATTCTATGTTCTTGAAGGTTTCCATCCTTCTAATTTTTGTTGTTTCTGTTTTCGTGCTGTTCGCTCGTGCTGCCGCCATCGTTGGGTTCATTCTCATAAGGTGGCCGAAAAATTGCATTCGTTGCTTCTCAATGAATTTAACAATTAGTACTGTAGCTACAGTTCTTCTAATGTCTCCAGTTCTCACATGAAGTCTTCTGGTTTTGTTGGCAGTCGTTCTAAAACCTCTCATTTACATGTGGTTATTCCCCCCCCCCCCTTTTCTCTCCTTCTTTGGTTAATATCTAACAGTGGTTGTGAATATATTACAGGCAAAAATCATTTTGATGTCGACATTTGATTGCTTAAGGAAGTCTTATTTTTTTTTTTTTATTGTTGCTCGGAATTATTTAAATGAAAATGAACGCTTTGCATTAAAACTCGCATTCCTGACCTACTTCGCGGACATTACTCGGACATATTGACATCTGTCGGGATATCTCACATTAAAATGGTAATTTATACAGGTCTCATTAGGCAAGAATCTTGCCGTTGTGAATTGATAGTTTATAGCCACCCGTGGTCACCCTAATATGATCAATCTTCTTCTAAACAGATTGAAGTGTATAAAAGTGTCGAAGGAGCGCCATCGATTCACGGATGTCCAACGTCGTCTCCGTCGGGCCAAGTTTATACATATCCTGACATGCCAGAACGGCTTTGGAAAAAATATCATAATGCTTACAAGTAAGTAGGAGTTGTTTTTTTTTTTTTTTTAAAATCTTTATTGTGTGTATAAGTATAAGAACAACTCACGTTTCTAGGCCCAGGATCCGCCCACTTACACACTAGGTCCCTTTTAATTGATGCTTGCTCAGGTTCGTGAACTTTGGTCAAGGTTAAAGCTTTCTGCTTTGTCTTCTATTTCCGTTTCATTCGAGAAAGCGAATTCGTCGGACGTAGGCTGCAGCACTCTCGTAGGGGTGGGGGAATAAGGAAGGGGGGAAGGGTTGTGTAAGGGCTAATTCTGGGTTTTGGGACCGTTAAACGCGCTGACATCCTGGAATATACTACATGATAGATATCACCGACTAGTGAAGAGAACGCAGAAAGCTTTTCAAACAAAATAGTACACATGGACACCCCTACAGCCTTCAGCAAAGTTGAGGGGCCTAACGAAGTAGGAATGACAAGTGGCCTTCTGTGTAAGTGGGTGAAGCCTGGGCCAAGAAACGTGAGTTGTACCTAAAATTGTGTGTAAGGCCAACATGACATCCTCTATGGAAAGATCCATGTGCTCTTTTTAAAAAAAAAATAGTTTCACAGTATAAAAAACGAATGATAGATAACCCACGTTCTGTTTTTATTAAAACATTTTGATAGTCGCTAATCGAGGTCCCAACTAGATTAGAGACCGGCTGCTTCATAACTGCTTCGTTCCTATGCTAAGTGAAATTTTTTTTTTAATGTCTATCATTGCCTGTTTGAAAACTAACGAAAAGACCGTGTTAGTCCCAACATAATCTTGAAGCTCGCACATGCGAAATAAATGCATGACAGCCGTCAGGTTTGCCAACTCTAACAGTCTCACCCCAGAATTACAGCTCACTGTTGATACAAGCATTCAGCTACGCAAACTGGCATTGTACATGTAATACTGAATAAGTACAGACCATTCCAGACGTAATCATCCTCCGCCGTTTTTAGTGCGACTAACATCACAAAAACATCTTGTACCTTAATTCACATGCTCACGTCTGGCAGCTTCACGTTGTACCCATCGCCTTATACGTTTTCAAGGCGGGAGGGGCCACGCTCAAGGGGTTGACCCTAGTTTAATAATATGCTAATAATAATATTCGGTGCTTAATTAATATCCCACCCCAAACATGGGAAATCCACAGGTCATGGGACAGTCTAATATTTCAGGGGGTGGTAGATAGGCTGCATGCAGTCGTGGGGACTAGGCTGCACTCTCTCGTGGGACGTAGGTGGGTTGGGGTTAGGGCCAGTTCTGGATGTTTTGGGGTCGTTAAAAGCATCAGAAAGCCGAGAAACCCAGTCTTACCACCCTCTAAAATGTTGGACTGTCCTGTGGCGCCACACATGAAAAGATCTGATGTGAAAGCAAGCCTCAGCCTAAAGAGAATAAGGATTGTTGATGTTAAAGAGCTTCTATATCCACACAGGGTGACACCGCGTAAGATATTAACAAAAAACATAATATTCTGCTGTTGAAATAACATAGCATGTATAAACAAATATAATTTAAAAGAATTTCTCTGAGTGGATAAAGGGGTCCCCTTAGCCCTGTTACAAAAATTTTTAGGGGCCCAATGATGCCTTTGCCAAATTCGATAAGTGATGTTTAATTTGCCGTGTGTTAGGTTATTCTCTCGTGTACTTTCAGGTTTGTGGAAGTGATCAAATCTGTGACACCCAAGGTTACCTTGCTAACAGACAGGGCCCGTTGTAAGCTTATGGAAAATTCTCCCAGTCCGAATTTTCAGGCTTGTTTTCATAATGGTGAGTTCAGATATGCTTGTATAGTTCTCATTGTTACATTCTCATGATCTTCAGCATCATCTTCTTCATCTTTCTCACCCTCGTCTTCTTTTTCTTCTTCTACTTTTTCTTCTTCTTCTTCTCTTCTTCTTTTTCTTCTTCTACTTCTTCTTCTTCTTCTTCTTCTTCTTCTTCTTCTTCTTCTTCTTCTTCTTCTTCTTTTCTTCTTCTTCTTCTTCTTCTTCTTCTTCTTCTTCTTCTTCTTCTTCTTCTTCTTCTTCTTCTGTTTTTTTTTCTTCTACTCCTCCTCTTCTTCATCCTCATTCTTCTCCTTCTTCCTCTTTTCCTCCTTCTCATCTCCATCCTCCTTCTTCTTTTTCTTCTTCTTCTTCTTCTTCTTCTTCTTCTTCTTCTTCTTCTTCTTCTTCTTCTTCTTCTTCTTCTTCTTCTCCTTCTTCTCCTCCTCCTCCTTCTCCTCCTCTTTCTCCATCTTCTGCTTCTTCTTCTGATCGTTTGCATCTATACTAGCGTGGGTCCAGACAGGAGGTAAACTGAAGAACTTTGTCAGTGCCCTACAGTTTGTCTACATAGTCACTCCTTTAGGACACAATTACTAAAATGTGTTCCCTTAAATGCACATATTGGTAACAATACTCTCTCTCTCTCTCTCTCTCTCTCTCTCTCTCTCTCTCTCTGTGTGTGTGTTGTGTGTCTCTCTCTCTCTGTCTGTCTCTCTCAATCTCTCTCTCTCTCTCTCTCTTTCTCTCTCTCTCTCTCTCGTTGTGTGTTTCTTTAATTATGCCCTGGTTCTTCTTTTCTCATAATATGACCTCACAATGTTGACCGCTTTAGACAGCACAATGTTTTCACAGTCACTTTAAATACCAACTAAGATAGAGAAAACAATAGAATTACTTTAATTGTTTGAAAGTACATTTTAATTTTATTGAACTTGGCATAATACATAAATAATGCAATACTAAATAATCAAACATAACCGAGAGACATAAATATCCATTACTGAAATATAATATTTTTTCAAACTTAAAAAAAAAAAAAAAACTATGTATGTATTATGTTTGTAATCCTGGTGGGTTGAACTTGATGTTGATGTTGAAATTACTACTGCTGTTGATCGTTACTTTCTGGTCACCTTATGCTATTTTAAATACCAAAGATTTAGCCAACAGAGTTTGGCCTATATTAAGCCAATAAAGTAGCATAGCTTGGACATTCTCTAAGGGTAACCTAGGTAAAATTAACACGTGTGAAATGAGATGCCTAAGAAAAGCCACCAACATCCAAGTTTAGAATGGCATTATCGGAGATACTGTGAGAGCGAAACCATGCAGCGAATTCATTGAGAAACCGATGATCAGATGTTTTAACTATCTAATAAGATTGCAGCCAGAACAACTACCAACGCAGGCGCCACACATGAAATGATCTGGTGCGAAAGCAAGCCTCAGCCTAAAGAGAATATAGATTGTTGATGTTAAAGAGCTTCTACGTCCAAACAGGGTGACTAAAGACACTACTGCACATCAAGCAATGGATCGCAAACTGTTCGTGCTCACGCGCTTAACAGCAGAAATGTTCCTTGTTGTTAAAAATATTGATGAAAGAAGTATAAGGTAATGAATCAATCTTACTTCTGTCAACAGGTGTGACTTTGCTATTTAGCAAAATGAAAGTTACTTTAACTGAGAATGATGGAAGTAGCCTTTCCTTTCACGAGGACCTGGCCAGTTCTCACGTCAGCCAAGAAACCTTGGCTTTGTTGGAGTACAGTCTACAAGTAAGAAGTTGTCAATTTAATTTCACGTTTCACTTCATGCAGGTTGCGGGGCCCCATTGGGGAATGGAAAAGGGGGGGGGGGTGTGAATGTACCGCATAACACTGCATTTTATACCTAACGGTAGAGGTGAGAGGGTCTTTTTCTCCCATATGACTCAGCCACTTTACACAGAACATCTAGCTGCCTGCTGACAGCGTCGTACAGAACATGACCTCCGTAGCTCCGGCGACGATCCTCATGGATCTCTGTAAAAGTTACATTCGTGAACTGAATGTCACCGCAGTAAAACGAATTCACAACCTTCAGAGCTCGTGCAAACGGCTTGATTACTTCGCCCCAGAGACCCCTATACCTAAAGGTTAAAAGGCTGAAGTCATATCCACTTCATTGCACTGGATTTGATCCCATATGGCTCGTTTCTCTCCGCAGAACGGCTAGCCGCTGGCCGCGAGTGTCACACAAAGTAAGAACTCCGTAGCTCTTGTGACGATTCCCTGAAGTCTCCGTAAAAATTGCACTCGTCAATGGAAAGGCGCTGCCGTGAAACGAACCCACGACCTTCAGAGCGCGAGGCAAAAGACTTGACCATTGCGACAAGGAGACCCCTTAAGTTAGTTAATCGACCGATTATCCTAACTGCGCATCGGACGTCCATAAGCGCTCGGATCCCATCTTCACTATAGTCTTTAGCATCTATGTTAATTTACTATTCTCCCTTGGCTACCTATATAGTGTTTCTGTTTGGCGACACCTATTTTGACCCAAGGTTCTTGTAGTCTTTTGAGTGTTGTCGATTCAACGTCGTCTCCTGAGTCATCTTCTCGTCCTGTCTCCTTGAGAGCATTGACAATATCGGCCTAGTCCATTGCTTTTCCTGTACCTCCTTAATGTCACTCCATTTCTACGCCACTGGCTGTAATAGACACTTTATGGTGCGTATCTGTACTTTTTTTATTAAATACCTTATGGTGAGTACCGGCACCTTTTTTTTTCTGGGCACGGGGAGTGAGGGGGAGGGGCGCCTATAGGAAATAAATGGGGTTGTCCGGTTGCCACATACTCTTGGGGTTATCAGATTCAGTGTACTGTAATGATGATCTTTAGGCTAATTTAACTAGAGGAAATTATATTCGTGAAGCTTGTATTCTGTATACTTTAGTAATGATTATCTTTAACTCCTCCTACCGTAATTTTTATTTTTATTTTACAGTGTCGAGAGCAATGTTTGAAGATTGAGAACACTGTCAATGGTCTACAGTCCAGGAACTCACATCAAGGCTTATTCCCAATCGTCATTGGAATGTAAGAAATGTTTTGTTTTTGTTTTTAGTGCTTTGGTAATATCCTACCCCAAACAGGGTAAATCCACATGTCGCTGGACAATCTAATATTCCAGGGAGTGGTAGGTAGGCTGCATGCAGTCGTGGGACCTAGGCTGCACTCTCGTGGGACGTAGGTGAGTTGGAGTTAGTGCTAGTTTGCTGGTCATTAAAAGCATCAGAAAGCCGGGAAACCCAGTCTTACTACCCTCTAAATGTTGGACTTTCTGTGACGTCACCTGGAGTAGAATATTAATAAAGTACTTTTTTTCTTTGAATTAGAATTACTGGAGCATAACTCGTTTGGCTCAGTGTCGTGAGTACTGAAGCCCTTCAGCCTTGGTGCCATGTACACCGGGGAGTATGCGGCTTTTCTGCCGTCTCCCAGCTTGAACCCGAGACCGAAGACGCATGGGGATTGTCACCCGACGTCCCACACTTTTATCAGCTATCATGGAGCGCCGTGAAAGAAATGTTAACACAACATTCCATCCAAAATTTCACTTTAATCTTTTAAAGTATTTTAGAATCACATCAGATCTTTCCTGAGTGGGTTCTCGGGCCCAGTTCTTGAAGAAATGGTGAATAGGCTCATTGCGCCCTAACAAGCATGTAGAACAAGGCGACTAATTACTCTTCTTTGAAAGTCGAGTGCATCAAACCCAAGTTCTGGAACAGGACCAAAGTACAGAAGTAGACGAACAGCCAGAACTATCCGCCGGAGTTTACGGTGAACGATGAAAGGTTAAATTCGAGATAATCGAATTGATTGCATCGGGTTCGATCCCTTATGACTCGGCATTTTTTCGAAGAACAGCTAGCCCAGGGCGTCGCACAAGGTATGAACATGGTAACTCCGGTGACGATCCCCAGGGGCCCCTTAAGAATTGCACAGAACACAGTAAACAGAACGGCGCAGCCTTGAAAGGAGCCCACGACATTAAGAACTCAAGGCAAAAAGCTTGACCACTTTGCTACGGAGACCCTTGAGGATCAACTGTAAAAAGAAGACAAAGCATTCGAATGTTAATTCATTTTTTCAAGTGTAAAGGCCTCTTTCTCAGCCAGGCCAAATGGTAAAGGACCCTTTTACGTGATTTCCGGCTTATAGGGTATATAGGACTAGACCTATATTTTACAGGTCAATCGGCACTCGATTGGTGATGTGGTCAACATCTCGCCGGCCGCCTTTACTTCCAGGCCTATACCCGGTACATACTCAAGCCTGAATCAACCTGGGACCCAAGACTATTTTTGATAAAAGTCCGGCTCCATCAGGACCCGAACCAACGACCTTCTGATCTTCAGGCGAGCGTCTAGCCGCAACACCACAGTGGCTCCCTCATGCATATTATGCCAGGCCCATATTTTTATAGACCAAACGACACACCATGGGTGTGTGGTCTTCACTTCTCTGATGACCTTTACTTCACGGCAGTTTCTCCCCCCCCCCCCCCCCCCCCCCAGAAGCAAAAGTGCCAGTATTTACCACACAGTGTCTTAAAAGGTACCGGTACTCACTTTTCTTCTGTCTTTCTAGCCCCCAGTCGAGCAAAGGCCCTTAACCAACTCTCTAAAATATGGCCCCTGAATCCATCAGCGATACAAATTTATTTTGATTTCCATGATAAACTCCCAGTTACCATTGCATGGCTGTATCATAATGTGAACCACTGCCGCCTTAAAGCATGGACCCTCTGGACACCTGCCCGGAGGCCCCATGAGCATAGCCACTCCCCTTCCCCGATAATGTCGAGTAGTTATCAAGGGGCCTCAGTTTTTTCCTAGGGGCTCATATTGCGGTTATGACGGCTCTGCTGGGAAACCTGGGTCAAATAGAAAGAGGGATAAAAACGAAACTGAAGCCGATTCAAACAAGTTTCTAGTCACTGGGCTATTATGGCTGCATTTTATATCGTAAATACACAAAATGCAATCATAGTTCACAGACAACCAAGGAGGAAGAAAAAGAACTTGCTTTTCTCCGTTGTACGCAACGGTACACCGTACCAGCATCTGTTTTTTTTTTTTTTTTAAGACATTTATTTTTTTTTAGCACTTAAATAATATATATTTTAGATATAGTAGTATACAAAATTTTTTTATGTAGCGGGTATCGTCTATTTTTTTTTTTTTTCCTGGGAAATAAAAGCCATGATCTTTATAGGTCTGGGCTATTGTAACACACCCCACATTTGTAATATGTATGTCAATTAAATAGTCGTACATTATAAATAATGTATCCTTTTCTTTCGTCTTTTCAGAAACAGTCAGCAGTATCTGCCATCGATGAATCAACAAAAACAGTCACTAGACAAATGTGACTTACATAACCTTGGTAACGGAGACATTCAACCCTTGCTAGATACGAGACTAACCATCTTGAATCAGAGGAGCACTCTTCAACATCGGAACAATGTTAACATGGGCACCAACGTCTGCAAACAAGCTGCCGTCGCAGAAAAATCACCGGAACAAATAAACAAGAATGTCAGTGTTTTCCACTACAATTATGAATGCCCACGGCTACAGGGAAATCTGTATCCACCCAGTGATAAATCTTATTTTGATGCAAATGTGCCAGCGCCTTGTGCATTTTCCAGTGCCCAGAATATCTCTCAGGGTTTGAATCATCAGTCTGCCTGGTCTGCAAAAGAAACTCAGGACTGGTTAATAGGGAACTCATCTTCATTTTATAACTCAAGTAACAGTATCAGCAGCTGTTCCTGTTCTATGAATCACGCTGCGATATCATCACCTTTGAAATCAACCATGGCAGAAGGTTTCCAATCACACAATTCCAGCAATATATCTACAGATCCTTCTCTTGATGTGAAACCAACATTTCTTGTTAACAGTACAAACTGTGAAGATCATTTGCCATATTGGCAGAGCATGCCCGGACATGAAACAAATACTGGCTTGATAAATAAATTTCAAGCAGAATGCAAGATTGCTGAGAATTGTAATGATTCCCATTTATTATTTGAAAATGGTTGTAGTGCACAAGACCAAGCCACATTTTCCCTTTCGTGCCAAACATGTTTTTGTAACAATACAGATTTTCAACCAGGCCAGTTAACATGTCTTACAAATATGCCAGATTCTCACATCGGTCTATTTCAAAATCCATTTTCGACTCCACAAAAATCTCAAATGTTATGTGATTCATTTCGTTACCCTTGTAGTGGTGAAGATATGAAATGCAGACACAAGACACCGGTTAGTTATGACTTTAAAGTTCATGAAAGACAGTTGAGAGATGTAAAAAGAAATTTATTTTCTGAGAAGATCTCAGAGGAATCTTTGCCAGTGCCAACAACTTCATGTAATATTTTAATGCACGGTATGCTAAACTTTTCTGACTGCAGCTGTAGTACCAACCTGGTATATCAGCATTCAGAAATACAGAATTACACTCAGTCAAATTCGCTTGATAGTGTACCTCTCCAAATTGGCATGGTATTAGAAAATTCTTCACAAGTAATGACACCTCAGTTAACACCAGGAAAGACTTCACGTTTTACTGAAACCGCCATGAGATATTCTCCAGTATCTCATAAACCTCCTGCATACAGTCGCCTAGAATCCGTGGCACCAACATCGTGCTCAGATACAAGTTCTGAGTACAACAGAACACAGTCAATTGACCTTTCAGTATCTTTTTCTGAAGATGCAAGTTCTGCCGAGAATTCAAACATAATCAACGATCATTCCACTGCCTTTGAAAGATCACTTATCCACAGACATTTCAATGGACCATCTCCAGAAAACAATAACTCGCCGAAAAAATCCACCCCACTTAGAAAAATCGCCAGTTTGTCGCCTCACAAAATACGCAACATTCAAATGATTTCGGCTGAGGAATATGTTGAAAAAATGCCTGATGATTCCTCACTCTTTCAACATCAAGCCGGTCCGGTAAAGAGCAACAGAAGCAGCTCGAGTGACAGTGATGAAAGCAGCATGAGTAATTACCAAACAATTAGCTCTGTGAACGATTTGAGCACATTAAATAAACCTGCCTTCAAGTCACATCCCAGCATGCCATTGTATAAAGACTTTCCGTCCCTTTCACCATCATCAGAGAGCTGGAACGGCCAAGACTTGCCTTTATCACGACACATGAGGCGTTCTTTAGACGTGTCCAGCGATGGCTGCAGCAGCGGTCCTCCATCATCAACATGTGATGTGCTATGTCAAGTGTTTGTTCCTTACGTAGGCTGGGCTTCACTTTATGCCACGGGGACAGTTTGGGTTCTCTACAATGATGGGACACAGCTTGGGGTGAAATCTACAGAGGCTACTGTTATTTATGTTGGTCAGGATGGAAGTCGAGCACGGTTAGTTACGTGTGGTCACTTGTTATTTTAGTAGCTCAAGATGAAATTCATGATATATTAGTTCTTTGCGTCAACTTTTCAGTTATGAGTTAAGAAACGAAATCACACCACTCGGGACATTCCCATAAGCACACCGTCCTCATCTTCAGCAACAAGCGCAGAATTCCAATTTCCACGGTACAAGTAACAATATGATTACACGCATGTCCCCTCTCTCCTGTCTGGTGAGCGTCGTCAGCGAGATCCTCTGGTCACTTCTTGCTGCACCAGACTTTGATATATATATATGTACCTATGCAACGTTTGCTCGCTCTCAAAGGCCCTCAAATCTAATTTGCCATGCGTCAGTTTACCACCAAGCAGTGCAGAACCGGTCAGTCTATCTAAATGTTCGATTTCCAACACACCCGCATGACCTGGAGAGACAAAATCCAAAGGACGCTAACTACCCAGGACCTCTTAAGCGAAGCTTGCCCTCTACACAGAGCATACATTTCTCCACTTTTCTCAACATGCTCTGTGAATCAGATACAATTACGACATGATATGTGCAGTTAGTTTCTCAAACGAGCGGATGGCTCAAATGACCGCCTCTGCCTACATTCTCAGACTAGTTGTATCTTATGTGTCAACTTTTACTGTTATATTATTTTAATGTGACCATTCGTCCGTTTTAGGGACAGTCCCAGACATCAAATCGTATGTCCCGGATTGTTTTGAAGAGCTCATTATACTATCAAATAGTTGTCCAGGAAAACATCTGTGGAAAATTGGTTATAAGTGTTAAGAGCTAATTGTACTCTCCTATGCTTGCCCCTCTTAAACAGCCAGGGAAAATTTGGTCACTTTATGTTATGTAGGTGAAGCTAGGAGTCATTTTAAGTACACTGAGGTCATTGTTATTGTAATTCATTTACTGCATTTCCATGTGGGGCCTCTTTTGCCAGTCAGTACACAATAATAGTAATAATAATAATAATAATAATAATAGTAATAATAATAATAATCCTACTTAATCGGCCGATCCTCTTCTACCCTGCAGTGCAGAGTTATAAAATGATATAAATAATATTACTGCACACTTAAACCAGGCTTATGCTTTTTTTTTTTTTTTGAACCCCCTCTCCAAGGGGCCCACCTGGCGCATTTAGCTCCCATGGCAAGGGGTTCCGAAAAAACCAACTTTGCATTTGATTTAGCCATTGCTCAATTTTGGGGCCACTTTTAAAGACTAACTGGGAGGCCTGTTTAATGCTCTTGCGAGTAAAATAAAAGGATAGGATATTTTGTATATAATAATGTAATTGGTGCCGATCAGGGGTGAGTGTTGATATTTTTGTAAGGTGGCGCTCTTCTAACCTAGTTTAACCAAATTAAACTCATTGTGGCTCCCTCCAGAGGAGACGCTAAAAAAATGTTTTGGCACCTACCTGATAGTGACACCCAGGGCATCTGCCCTACCTTCCATACGCGACTCCGCCCCCCCCCCCCCCCCCCCAACCCACCTAGAAAATTATAAGGATGTTAATCTCCCCCCACCCCCATATTCTAAATAACTTCCTTGTTGCAGCGCCCTGTCTGAGAATATGTGAAGTCCTTACAATGCAGTAGATGTACCTCTCCATTGTCTCATTCATTCAGTTTAATTTTCTTTTCTTTAATTGTTTTAGGTACAACAAGACGGATGTCATTCCTGAGATTGTAAAGATCAAGCTGGAGAAATTACCAAAAGTGATTGATCTCATCAAGAAGAGTCAAGAAACAGGCTTTTCCGGGGTCCAGCTCTGGCAATCGTGATATGTTTTTTTGTTCTTGATTTTCAAATTCTCACTCTAAGTGTGTTCACACTTTGTTGAGGATTGGTGTTTTTCACGAAAAAAAGGTGCTAGCGCTAACTGCAAAATTTCTTTTTACAAACAAATGTTCTGGTGCTCATCGTAAAGCCCCATTACACTGATGTTGAGAGAATAATGCCCCACATGAAAAGGTGCCAGTACTGTATACAATTGTGCACCAAAAAAAAAAAAAAAAACTTTCGTTGAGTGTAATTTGTATTGCTTGGACCAGGGTTTATCGCATGGAGAGACTGCAAATGCAAAGAAAATTGTAAGGTACAAATTTTTTTAGAGAGACAAGTCATATATTTTTGTTATATGTTAAATCATTTTTTGTTTGTTATAGATGGTAAAGGACATAACACTCTAATTTAAACGCACACACACACACACACACACACATACACATACACGAAAAGACACACACAGACATACACAGACAGACACACATATACAGACACACACACAGGGACACACACAGATACAGACACACAGGACACACATACAGACAGACATAGACACAAACATACAGAGACACAGACACACGCTGACACACACAGAGACACTCACACACAGACATACGCACATATACAGACGCTTACACACACAGACACACACACATGCGCGCACATACACATACATACACACACAATGGGGGAAAAGTTGAAGGCAACTAAGCCAGAGAGGTCAATAAACTCGTGTAGCAGGTCCTTGGGAGAACGCTACTCGGATCTTATTTCAAAGAAATTCGGCATCTCACTATCTATCCCGATTCGTGTACTCTCCTCTCCAAGGTGTCACTTAAAGCCTGTGTCCACCTTTGAGCTGTTTGGTCCATGTTCCCTTTTCCTGGTACAATGCTTTCTGCTATTATTCTTCCAACCCGCCGTGGTAATTGATATGGCCAAAATATTTCAGTTTCTGAAACAAGATGCTATTTGCTAGACCTTTCCTTGATGTTCAGATCTTTTAGGGTGTCCATTTTCTTTTCTTCTTGGTCGATGGTATTCTGAGGATCTTTCTGTAGCATTTCTCTCAAAGGCTCCTAATTTTTTCCTTAAAGATTGCGAGATAGTCCATGACTCACATCTATATATTGATACAGGAAAGATGCTGACCTACTTACTTACTTAGTCGCTCCTCTTCTATCTTGGGGTGAGAGATCGACATACTTCTTTATCAGCAGTTTTTGTGTGTGGCTTTGTTCCATTCGAGTATTATGTCAGTGAGGGACTGTCGGATGTTGTCTTCTCATCGGACCATGGGACGCCCTGGAGGCCTGGTTCCCTGGTTCTTAGCCTCCCATGTATGCCGTGGTGATCAATTCTTTCCCATTCTACATACATGTCCAAACCATGAAAACTGTGACTGATCCACTCGAGTTAATAGGGCCAGGGTTTCAAGGTCATGACGTATTGTCTGCTTGAGAACTTTGTCCCTTCTTGTCACCTGGACCACCTATCTCATCTATTTCATTTCTGACGCACGAAGCTGGTTTCTGTGAGCTGTTGTCATTGGCCATGGCTCACAGCCATATGAGGGAAGACGCATGCGCTCACATTTTGAATTTGATTGTCATAGGTTGAAATTACCACATTATTATCCTCAAAGGGACTAATCCTCGCTTAATTGTATGTGATTATAATAATAATAATAATAATAATAATAATAATATAATAATAATAATAATAATAATAATAATAATAATTGTTACATTATTATTTAATTATTTAAACTAGGATTCATACCCCACCCTATGTTTTTCTTTGGCGACGCACCTGGGGCATTCATGGGCATGCTAAGTGTGTAGTGACGTCGACTGTCATAACAAAGCATAACGTAACATAACATATCGTAACATAACGCAGCATATTATATCACAACCTGACATAACATACCATAACATAATGCAGCATACCATAACATAATGAGGCATACCATATCACAACGTAACATACCATATCATAAGGTAACACACCATATTATAACGTAACATACCGTATCATAAGGTAACACACCATATTATAACGTAACATACCATATCATAAGGTAACACACCATATCACAACGTAACATACCATATCACAACGTAACATACCATATCATAAGGTAACACACCATATTATAACGTAACATACCGTATCATAACGTTACATAACATAGCATAACATAACGCAACATACAACATCACAACGAAACATGCCATATCACATATTCTGAAAAAAAGTCACGTTACTGTCTGGTCAGTGGAATCAAAGTCAGAATTATTTTCTGATGGTACTTATCGGTACGCAGTACTGTCACCTTTTTTAATAGGACATAATTGTTAGTTAGCACTACAGTAATAGACATTTTGTGTGTGAACATTTTGTGGTGAGTATCGGCATCATAGTCGGCTCTGTGGCTAAGTCGATGCGAACGCTTCGCTTCGAAATGCCGGGATGCCGGGTTCGATCCCAGTTGCAGGCAATGCGCCTTGCGTTGGTTTCGACAGTGGTATCAAGAAAGCCGACCGTCCAGGGAGCAATGGCAAACTACTGGACGTAAATTTGTCAAGAGAAACCACACAAAAGCCAGGGGCTGTTAGGGTTGGTTCTGCAACCGGCACATCATATACCTTAGGTATAACAATTATCATGTACTTTTAGTTTTAACTAAAGTAAACATATACACTACTCATGATTTGTTAGTGTAAGGTGATGTAAATAATAATTTATAAAATGTAATTTATTTTAAATGATATTATGCCACATATCAACATATTTATTATAGCATATTTAGTTACCTCAATTTGTTAATTTATTTTTATACTTTTATTTTTAATTTATTAATCTGTAGTATTTATATCGGGCGTATCTAACACGGGACATCTTGCTTGTGATCGAGAAGTTTTCCGGAAGGTTGTTATGGGGGCTAGGTTCTGCAAGGGACAGGCACGACCTCCTGGAGCTATTTACATGCAGACTAGGTCGACGGAAATTCCCGTTTCTGCTTGAACCCGGTCGTGGGACAGGCTACTGATTGATTGATTTATTGAATATTTATAACATATATTATAAATAAATGCTACATATAAACCTGACTGTCTTGAAAATGTGATTTTGTTCGCTTGCTCGGTAGTCATTATTGTCTGTGTCTGTTACTCGCAAGGCCGGGTGATACGTCTAAATTCTTCGTTGTCTTCTTCTTCTTTGTGTCCGCCGGTTTAAACTCCAGTGAAAAATTTTGGTTGTTCTTCTGCTTTTGTTTTATACTTAAGTTTTGTTCTAGAACCTGAGTGTTGCGTACACATCCGTTTTACAAATCTGACTTATTTATTTGCTGGTTCCTTGCCTCTCAAGCAGATGTACTCGGATTTCAAAGAAAATCCTGAGTAGTATCGGAGTGTTGAAGAAAGTTCACATCAGGGAACGAACGAACGAACAAACTTTATTTTCAAAGGGTTAAGAATTGGGCACGCAGGCCCGTCTAACATTCTGCCCTTCCACTCCGCTCCTTTCATACAATGTTTCATTTTTACCTCATTTCATAGTTAATAATATTAATAATAATTAATAATAATAATAATAAGAGGAATGCACAATTTAAAATTTGAGTAATATGGAAAAGAAACAAAAGAACAAACAAACAAAAAAAAAACAAAAAAAAAAAAAGAGAAGAAGAAAAAAGAAAACATTACAACATCTAAGTCTTAATTACAAATGCTGGAATGTGCTCTAATTTATACTGACATTAGGTGAAATCAGGTTTACTTCATGTGAGAAACCCGTACCTGTGGTAAGGGAAGAGGAGGGGGGGGGGTGTAGCCGGGCAGTGTCTTAAGGCTTCAGGTGCCACACGAGACTCTTGCTTTGCTCCCCAAAAAATTCTCACGTTCAGCCAGCATTACTGGACGGGCACCTTTAGGTTATAATTGTGACTAGCTTATTTGCGCCACATAAAATAGCTTACCATTGCTTCCCACCAAGTAGCCCTGAAAAGCACTTTTGCAGTGTTAATGCGATCAAAAGAGACAGACCTAAATACTGCCCTGACCGGTGAAGAAGTCGTCTATTGACCAGCCAATAGGCGACCCGGTTGCTGGTGATTCGAGACTCGAAGCAAAGGCAAGACAAGTAGCTAACCAGATTATATCAGGTACCATCATTTTAGAGACCCATCGCTGGCTGGCGAGACGGGGTATATGGGTGTGTCCTGAATACGGGGATGACAGAAATTATTTCAAGAATGTATTTCATTTCAGTATATAGTAAAATAGTGTTTCCCAAAGCACGAACTCCTTAGCTCCACAGTCGATACCAGGAATTGCCCTAAAAACGGCATCCATCATCTGGGTATGGCAGTCCGTGAAAGAACCCATGGCCTTCAGAACACGAGTAAAACGGCTTAACCACTTGGCCACCGAGATCCGCCCCCTAAATGACTGGATATACTAACTCACTGCAATAAGGAGTCGCCGTGGTGTAGCGGCTAGAAGCTCGCCAGCGCAACCAAAGGCATGGGTTCAGGTTGTCATGCAGTCGGACTTTTCTTCTTTTTCAAACATGACCTTCGTCCTCATGTCGACTAAACCTTAAATTGCTACCAGGTTAAGTCCTCGAAAATAAAGGCGGCAAGTGTGATGTTGTTACATCACCCACCAATGCGTTTATAAAATATATGTCCCACCCTATATGTCCAATATGCCGGAGGCGTGGGGAAAGGGTTCTCTACTCACTATCATAAGTCTTCTTCTTCTTCTTCTTCTTCAGCTTTGGCCCATGAGACGATAATCAGCACGACGAGTTGTGGTTCACAGCTAAGATGCGATATCTGCACCTTTCGGTCCAACAGATTTCAGCACACCTTTAATTAGTCGTCTTTTACTTTACTTGTTTACTGTAAATTGACGGTCGTCAAAGAAAACCTTTTACTTTAATGGGGCGGTCGTCACAGAGAAACTTTTACTGTAAAGGGACGGTCGTCAAAGAGAAACTTTTACCGTAAAGGGACGGTCGTCAAAGAGAAACATTTACTGTAAAGGGACGGTCGTCAAAGAGAAACTTTTAATGTAAAGGGACATTCGTCAAAGAGAAACTTTTACCATAAAGGGACGTCGTCAAAGAGAAACATTTACTGTAAAGGGACGATCGTCAAAGAGAAACTTTGACTGTAAAGGGACGGTCGTCAAAGAGAAACATTTACTGTAAAGGGACGGTCGTCAAAGAGAAACTTTTACTATAAAGGGGCGGTCGTCAAAGAGAAACTTTTACTATAAAGGGACGGTCGTCAAAGAGAAACGTTTACTGTAAAGGGAGGGTCGTCAAAGAGAAACTTTTACTATAAAGGGACGGTCGTCAAAGAGAAACATTTACTGTAAAGGGACGGTCGTCAAAGAGAAACTTTTACTGTAAAGGGACGGTCGTCAAAGAGAAACATTTACTGTAAAGGGACGGTCGTCAAAGAGAAACTTTGACTGTAAAGGGACGGTCGTCAAAGAGAAACATTTACTGTAAAGGGACGGTCGTCAAAGAGAAACTTTTACCATAAAGGGACGGTCGTCAAAGAGAAACTTTTACTGTAAAGGGACGGTCGTCAAAGAGAAACATTTACTGTCAAGGGACGGTCGTCAAAGAGAAACTTTGACTGTAAAGGGACGGTCGTCAAAGAGAAACATTTACTGTAAAGGGACGGTCGTCAAAGAGAAACTTTTACCATAAAGGGACGGTCGTCAAAGAGAAACTTTTACCATAAAGGGACGGTCGTCAAAGAGAAACTTTTACTGTAAAGGGACGGTCGATAAAGAGAACATCTAAGATGAAATTTGGGGAGGCAGAGAGAGAGAGAGAGGGGGGGGGGGGGCGGTGCGGACAAAGGTGCTTGGCTGGATTTCATCTATGATATCGAAAGAATTCCAATGGATAGAACAAAACGGAGCATTAGACTAAGTGTATAACGGCACAGCAGAACAAGGATATTATCGGACACTTGGTCTAGTCCTTCTCTTTCCCTTCTTCTCTCTACATAAGGCTCTATAAGCAATACAGACAATACATGATACACTGGTAAACTACGGCGTTATAGACCACTTTGTGTGCAAATCAAACTCACTTGGGAGCTTGCTTAGTCTGGAGGCATTTTGTCCGCCTCGAGTGCTAAAGGTTCCGGGTTCAATCCTCAGTAAGGGCTGGGATTTTTCACGTGGACTTGGACTTCTAGTAATTTCACCCGGTCTAAGGGTAATGAAATCGGACGCCCGTGTGCATTGTTGAGCAATAAAAAAATTCATTGGCAGTTGGAAATCGAAAAGGGTAGCCTAACGGCCATGCCCGGGCAAAATTCGGAGTTAAAAATCTACCTCAAGTATTTCAGGATCCTCGCCGGTGCCACAGAGCCTGTGCACTGTGCTGAGCTTCTTTGGACTCCGACTTGAGTTAGAAGAAGAACGGAGCACTTATGGGTTACTACCTGTGTGCCATGATGTTGATCAGTTGTTCAAAACCTAAAATGAACCTCACTTCTTTCTACCTTGGGATACTGTTGGATTAAAACACTGTAATGCCTTAAGCTTTATGAGATTCAGAAATATCCTAAAGAATCGCATTTTAACCAACTGTCAGACACCGGAAAGTCAAGGACATTCAGCAAACACATAAAACTCAAGATCTTCAACTCTTGTGTGATTCCACTGCTAATTTATGGATGCGAGAGATGGAAAGCAACGGCAGCTCTGGAATTTAAAAAAAAAACTACTAGACAATTTTAAGAACAGATGGCTTCTAAGAATACTACATCTCCACTGGACAGATTTCAGATCCAATGCTCAAATAAGACAAGATACCAAGCAAGATAACGTACCCAATTTTATAAAAGCGCTGCTGGAACTACATCGGTCATGCATTCAGAGTGGATAAGACAAGACTCGGCCATCAAGTCCCCATATGGACACGGCAGGGAAAAAAAACTGGAAAGACCAAGAGAGACACTGCATAAAACTATCATCGGGCCTAACAAACATTCAAATCCTAAACTGGTAGGTGGCAACCAACCGCAAGACATGAAGAGCCATGACCTCTGCCCTATGCGCCGCCCTAGGCTCCAGAGGAAAAACTAATTAATGCCTTGAGCATTGACAGATTTTGCCCCCCCCCCCCCTTTTCCGCATACGTAACAGCATTGTAGGCCCCTGGTTAATCCAGTGTGCTGGAGGCCCCTACAACAACCATTCGCATGCAT
>CAJHNH020003746.1:245000-390000 GCA_905116865.2 Candidula unifasciata
ATACAAAATAGGGCAGATCTGTTCAGGGCCCTTTGGAAACAACCAACGGAGTCAGAAGAGAAACAAGATTATTATGGATGAGGCACCTGGGTCATGGGAGTAACCAGGGGGTCTGGCCGGCTCTCTACACTCTGGGGAAAGGCAAGACAGAAATAAGCAGATTACGACCGATACCAGTAATACTGGAACTCTTTGCTGGCTGCTGAAGATGAGAACGGAGCAAGCGTGGGAATGCCCCAAGTGCTGTGATGTCAATTCTTGACTCAACTCAACTTTTAAAGCCATAAAAGATAATACATATTAATGTTTGTCTAACACCCGTGGTTACACAAATAAATAAACACAGACCAGTAAAAAATAAGTTCCTGAAACTAAGAGTACATATGCCATAAAATTAACCAGTCTCGTACTGCTGATCCCTTGTGCATGGTACAGGAAACATAATTACAGACCTGCTTTTACTTCCATATCTCTTTCTTATCGTGTCCTAAGAATTTGCGTCTGCTAGAATGTACTTGAATGTTTGTACTTGAACTAATACGCAACAATAATGTTTTAATAATACCGGCAACACAATTAATATTTCTTTTTTAAGCGACGGGATCCGGTGAAATGTCTCTTTTTTCATCTCCTTAACAAAGTTCCGTCACTGACTTATAATTAGGACCTAAAATGTTAATTGCGTCGTTTCAATTAGGCCTAATTTCAGAATTTATGACAATTTGGGGCAAACTATAGTAAATAAAAAATAAAAATAAAACATTAAAAAACATTTTGATAATGCTGTAGCTAAGTTTGTAACCGCAGCCTAGTTCGTTTCTGACGTGTGCTAATAAAGACTTTTTATTCGCAATGTTTCGTGATTGTGATCTGAAGCTGCCTAGTTCTACTTCTTGTTTAATATTTTTCTGGAGTGTAGTAGAGTTGGGTTAAGAACTGACACCATGTCCATAAGCGCTCAGGACCCCTCTTCGGCAGTAAGCGCAGAATTCCAATCCCTGCTAGGCATTTCTTTTATAAAAAGCCCTGATGTATGGCTATGATAGGTTCAGGTTTAGGCTGGTTATAACAGTGTTGCCACTTTTTCTTTTACATAAAACATCTAGAAATGGGTCAAAAATATCTAGATATATACAGATTTGCGCTGGGAAATATCTTGAAGTAACATCCAAATAAAACAGTCAAAAATTACATAGATATTGATATGATTTACCCTATAGAATCATGTCGTCATCTTTACTGATGTCTGTCTCACAAGATCCACAGGATAAACATAGCTTGGATGATGAAGTTGAAGCTTCAGATAAAAAATGACTCTGGTATGCTGTAGCCATTCCAGTTTCTTCTAATACAAAATCAGGGAGCTGATAAGTTGAAAAGCATTTTCCTACTCTCATCAAGCCATATTTTATTGTCAAGATAGCATTTAAGAGGTCAAGTTTCATCCTATTTCTTAGGTCAGATTTGATATAATTCATAGCAATAAAAACTCTTTCTACGTCAGCATTTGAATGGGGTAGTATAATGACAGACATTCACATTCAAAGAGCTTACAGAATGGTGTGTTTTCTGAGGCCTCTTTTATTGTCTCACTTCATTCCAAAACGCTTCAGTTTCTGTTTTGTTTGCCCAGTCAACCAAGTTTATTTTGTTTAAGTGACATTCTACTTTTGCCACACTATTATCATTAGCCCCTAACATTTCATAAGTTTAAGATATTTAGGTATGTCCTTTACTAGCTGAAGAATGTTGCTCACAGAAAAGAGTGAAATATTTTTCAATACATCTAGATTTTCAGGAAGTCTCTTATTCAGTTGCTTCAATAATGAGACAAGGAAATCTTGACAGCGTTCTTAAGTGTTCTCTTTATTTTTGCTTTATAGTCTCTGTATGACTCTTTAAGTCTTGTATTATCGCTTTAATTTCAAGCTTGTAGTACCCACAGCAAGCCTTCGTCGTATTCATCAGCAATTGTTGGATGGGATGGCTCCTTCATCATCATCAGTTCTCGTTATGCCTAGTGGCACATGAGGCTTCAGAGAGGACTGTCTATGCTTTCCTGTCCTGTGCAATCTTCAGTGCAGTTTTCCATGTCAAAGATGCCGCACTCAGGTCACTTTCCATCGTTCGTCTCCATGTTGTTTTTGGGCGCCCCTGTTTTCTTTTTCCCTCTGGTGTCCATGTGAGAGCTGTTTTGGCAGGTATATCAGAAGTCATTCTCATAAACGTGGCCAAGCCATTTCCATCTTCTCTTGGTAATCATACTGTCTAAAGTTTCTTGGTTTGTGGCTTGAAGTAGTTTAGTGTTTGAGATTGTATCTGGCCAGAAAATTTTGATAATTCTACGTAGACATGTGTGGTGGAAGGTGGACAGCTTGTGTGCATCCTTTTTGGTCATTCTCCAGCATTCCGCTCCATAAAGAAGAACTGGCAAAATGATGCTCTTGTAGAGTCGGAGTTTCGTTCCTCTGCAGTAATTGTTGGATTTCCATATTTGCCTCATCCTTCCAAAAGCAGCTCTAGCTTTGTTCAGACGTGACTGTATGTCTTCCTCTGTCCCTCCCAGTAGGGACACCACACTGCCAAGATATGTGAAATGTTCTACATTTTCAAGTGATTGGTTACTTATGGTCACTGGTTGTTGGTTTGGACTGTTTGTCATGATCTTAGTTTTCTTTGTATTTATTCTCAGTGCCACCATTTCTTCTGTGCAGTTTAGTCTGTTACTTTTCTTTTGTATATGTTCATGTTTATGTGATAGGAGTGCTATATCATCTGCAAAATCAAGGTCCTCAAGCATGGTGAATGGAGTCAATCGTATGCCTCTTAATGTCCTGTCTACTGTGTTCCTTAGTATCCAATCAATCACAAGGTTGAAGAGGAGAGATGATATAACACATCCCTGTCTTACACCCGTCTTTACTGGGAAAGATGTATTGTAATTTTTTATACTGCAGGAAAAGTCTTTATAGAAGAGAGCAATTATGTTGACTATTTTTTCTGGAATTCCATAATGTCGTAAAATTTTCCACAGACCGTCTCTATGGACGCTATCAAAAGCTTTCTCAAAGTCCACAAAATTAATATATATACTTCTCTGCCATTCGTTGCATTGTTCTAAAATGTTACGTATGGCGAAGATGTGCTCAGTTGTTCCTCTGCCCTTTCTGAATCCTGCTTGTTCCACTCGTAGGCATGTATCTACTCCTTTTTCAAGCCGCATTATGATGATTTTACAAAATATTTTGCTTGGTACTGAGAGTAGAGTAGTTCGCCTCCAATTATTGCAGTCTGTTAAGTCTCCTTTTTTGGGGATTTTGACTATTGTTCCTTCAGTCCAGTCATCAGGCAACACTTCTTTTTCCCAAATATCCTTGAACAATGGTTCTAGAATGCTAGCAGTTGTGTTGGGATCTACTTTGAGAAGTTCTGCTGGCAGTTCGTCTTTTCCTGGTGCTTTGTTGTTCTTTAAAGTGTGGATAGCTTTAAGGATTTCTTGTTTGCTTGGTGGTTCAGTAATAATTTCAATGTCCTGAGAGGCTGGTTGAATATCTGGGGGATTTTCAGGATCAGGTCTGTTCAAGAGGTCGGAGAAGTGTTTAGTCCACTGCATGCCTTGTTTTTGTTCTGTGGTGAGCAGTCTGTCTTGGTTATCTCTGATGGGTATGCTGTGATAATTGTTTCTGTTTCCTCAAATTTGCCAGGTAATTTTGTGTAGGGTTTGTAGATCATGTGCTTTAGCAGCATTTTCTGCTGTTTCTGCAAGATTTTCCATAAATCTTCTCTTGTCAGCTTTGGCACTTTTCTTGGTCATTTTATTTAGTTCGCTATATTCTAACATTAGTTTGTCTTTCTGACGTTCTGATTTAGTGTGATTTATGAGGCTCTTTATTTTTTTTCGCTTTGCAATATAGTCCATGGTTTGACTACTTATCCATTCTTTGTGGTGTTGTTTCCTGGTTCCTAATATGTTATTGCTAGTTGATTTGTATGTTTCTTTGATCTGGTTCCATCTGTCTTGAATGCTGATTGTAGTTGGAGTTTCTGGGTCACTTGATAGGGTTTGAAATCTATTCTTGAATTCTACTATAAATTTAGTGGAAATGTCTTTTTCTCCGGGTGGCTACCCTGCCTCCGAGTGGCTATCCTGCCTCTGGGTGGCTACCCTTCTTCCGGGTGTCTACCCTGCCTCCGGGTGGCTACCCTGAATCCGGGTGGCTACCTTGACACTTTTGACACCCAGCGGATTGGAGACACATCCCAGGTGTCACTCCAGCGGGTAAATGGCATACAACTCATCACACAAACACAACACACACATACTCACAGACATACGGTGATCAAGTCGCCCATTAGTAAGCCGGTCGACTACTTCGTCGCCTGTCGGGACAGTATTTTGGTCTCTACTGTTAGACAAGGTCTTGAGTCATCCCTATTTTTATCACTTTTTGTGTTGTTGTTCACAGCTAGGTGTTGAAATCTGCGCCTTTCAGTGCAACACAACTGATTTCAGCAAATGCTCGCCTTTTACGACATGCTTGTGAGAGAGGTAGTGAATGTACCATTCCCACCTCCCTCAAATGGGCCCCGGAACACAACACAGGGAAAATATGTTCCGGTGAAAGGACACTCGTGTTATACTGTTATGTTTTCTCAGTATTTGTCCTATCCAACGCCAGATGAAGAAAAGTGAGGGGAGTAAAAACAAAGGGTAGGTCCGTCACTTGCTTCACACATTCCCTAGCGAGATTAACCAGAGCTGCACATGTCTCGTCTGCACTGACAGTCATAGCTCTCAAGAATGCCTTGTGTACACACGTTGGCCAGCTCAAATATGGCTGTCACTTCTGACGTTCTGTAAAACAGAATATAGATTTACAACCCTTAGATTAAAGGGAAGGCGCTTGCTTCCCTCCGCTACCCCGCGGAATACCTCACAGTCAGCGCATGACCAACTTCAGCTGACGGGCCGTGCTGCTGACGTCACCCGGTCGGGCTAACGATGCTTTAACGCAGTGGTTCTCAAATAAGAAATAAACTATTTTCGACAGTTGCGGGGGAAAACAGTTTAAAATTTAACTTTTAAGTATCTACACGCCTTCTTTAATAATTTCACAATTTTTAACCAATTTTTCTATATTATTGCCGCGGCACCCCTGACATACGGTCACAGTACCCACGGAAACCCCCACACCCACCCCATCCCTAATCAGTGTTACGTACTTTCATTAAAAAAAATTCCACACGTTCAGCATCTCGGTAGATGCAGCTTTTGGTTATAATTGTGACTAGATCATTTGCGCCACATAAAATGGTTTAGCATTGCTCGCCATCAAGTAGCCTAGAAAATGACTCTTACAGCGTTGATGCGATCAAAGCAGGCGGATCCAAATACTGTCCCGACCTGGCGACGAAGTCGTCTACCATTCAGTCAATCAGCGACCTGTTCGACGATGTCGTGATGTCATAGCAGGCGGGTGATGGATAGAACTTATGAATAGTTTAACATTTTTCAGCTCACTACTTTTTGTTAGGCGGAGGATGCCTCTGTCTATAGGCACAATGACTAAGACAGCCCGCCCAGTAAAGGCACTGCTCTTAGAAAGAAAATGCAACCTACTGTTAGTATTTTGCAAAGAAATGTCATGTCTGTACACAGATAATTGAGTTTGTGGATAGATATAACTACTAACAACACACGACATGAGCTATAAGAAAAACGATTAGTAAGTTGGTTGCGTATCTTTTACACTTTACAGGACGTTGCAGAACCAATAGCAGCATTTTTTTGGCTGTTGTCTTTTCTGCCCCTGAACTCGGTACCACCGTAGAAACCGATGCAAGACAAATCGTCCTCAGCTAGGATCGAACCCAGCAGCCCGGCGTAACGAAGCGCGTTCGCGACGCCTAAGCCACAGACGGCGACAAGGAAGAAAAAAACAGATTAATGGTAAAGTATATATGTAAGACCGAAGTATACTGCAGACACATAATGCAAGAGGAGTCCATGCTAATTAGGGAAAAAAGTAATAGGGGACAGATGATGGGGAGGAAGAGGAGAAAAGTAGAAGAGGATAGAAAAGAATCAAGAGTTTGGAGAGGAAGCGAAATAATCGCAGTTTGAGGGGAAAGAAAAGAATAAGAAAAATTAGGCGGAGGTGAGAAGAACTAGTATCAGACGAATGAAAGATAAGGATGTGATACGGAAAAAAAATTTAAGAAAGAACGACCAAAAAAAAAAAAAAAGAAAGAAAAACAGAAGGAGAAGGAGAAGGAAAAAAGAAGAGAAAAAAAAAAAAAAAAAAACAGAAGAAGAATTACATCAGTTGTCTATTACATTCATGTATCCATTCATTCAATCAAAATGTTGATATGCTGTAAGCTAGCCTTTGTTAGTAAAAGGTTTTAGAAGCAAACAACCGTATAATGTCTACTATAAGAGCAAGATTATCAGTAATTTTAACAAATGGCAATTAAATGTCTTCTAGGATCTAAAATTTCATTTTTCACTAGGCAGCGAAAGGGGAATATTATAATAACAACGATTATTAAAAACATTAATAATAATTCAACTCAATTGACAATAAATACTAACTAAAAGCTTAGCGGCATACGTGGAAGGAAAAAGTAAAAGTAAGTAAAAGCAATTAAGGTATTATATATTTTTGTCAAAGCCTTGAGTGGGTACCAGGTGCAGTCCTGGGAAGTAAAGGCGGCCGGTGTGATGCTGACCACATCACCAATCCTGTGCCGATTGGTCTATAAAATATTGGTCTAGCCCTATATGCCCTAAACGCCTTAAAGCGTGGAAAAGGGTTCTGCACTTTTTTCCTAAATTTTGGTCAAAGTGATTCATTTGTATGCTTCATTGCACGTTGACATAATTCAGTAGCATGCACCCAACGAGGTACAGAGAGAGACATACGCAAGGAATAACTTTGTTATTTAAATTCACAACGGCAAACTATTGTCTTAAATAATAATAAAATAGCCGGCAAGGGAGGAGGAGAAGCAGAGGAGGAGGAGAAGAAGCAGGGGAGGAGGAGGAGGAGAAGAAGAAGAAGAAGAAGAAGAAGAAGAAGAAGAAGAAGAAGAAGAAGAAGAAGAAGAAGAAGAAGAAGAAGAAGAAGAAGAAGAATCTACGTTAATAATAGAAAGCCAAAAGTATTATCATTAAATTTGGCCTACCTTTCTGTTTTATCTCACCAAGCCACTCTCCACCTACCTATACTGCTATATTCAAGGTCCGACAATTAAGTAATGAGACTAATTCCATAAAAATTAAAATAATCAACAGTTGAAGATATAACCTGTATTATATTCAAAGTAAGCCTCTTGTGCATTGATACATCGAGTGGCACGATCTAACAAACACTGGAACGACCATTGTAGTTCTGTTATCGTTATGGTCCCTAAAGTCGATGTTCCAGTCCTTTGGAAGCGTCCTTTCAATAGTAACTTTAATTTTGGGAATATAAAATAGTCACAGGGAGACAAATTTGGGGAATAGGGTAGATGGTTGAAAACACGTATTTTTTTGTTTGTTGTTGTTGCAAAAAATGCACACACAACTACCGTCCTTTGAGTTGGTGCATTGTCATGAACAAAGAAACAAATTGCCAGGTACTGAATACAAACCGACCAGCAACTTGTTTCTTGTCCAAATCATGCACTAAAATTTTACGAATAGTCTCTGTAATAACACCAAATTCATCTACCACCATTCTCACAGTCAAGCAACGATCTTTTTGTACCCGTTCTCGGAATTTTGCAATGAGTTCCTCATTACGAACATAACTCTGGCGTCCAGGTCTAGTTGCATTAGTAATATTTCCACACCACTTTTGAATCATGAATACCAGCTGACAATCTTTGCACGAGATAAACAGTTATCCTCATAAACTTGTCGCATCAATTTAACTGTCGCAATGGCGTTTTTCCTGAGTTTTAAACATAATTCAATGTTAGCCTTTTTGCTCCATGCTGATTACGTAACAATGCACCTCTGACAAGGTTAACAAAACTGTGTCTTGTTGATTGTCTGCTTATCAGGCGACGATGAAATGTTGCAAGATCAGAGACGAAGGTTGCCTCTTTGGATTCCATGCTTTGATTCTTAGATGGCATTTTTGTCCTAGTCATAATAAAATCAGTCTCATTACTTAATTGTCAGATCTTGTATATACAGTTCCCGCTCGTCTCTCTCTCTCCAATTCATACTTTCCAGCCAAAATCACCTATGTACACTCACACAATCCCCCATCTCATTCAACAAACACTGTGTGGGCTGGAGAAATCTATCCGCGGTGTCTCGACCTGACCCGACACCGGTGACTAGTAATGAGATGAACGAACTGGGAGCTAAGAAGGCGTTTTGCTGTTTCCACAGTTCACGTGTGTTCTAGAAGATTCACACACTCAAAATAACACATTCCCCGATCACAGGCCAGCAGATTCTTCAAAAACAAGTTTTACGAATCAGTAGAACACTAAGCGATATTATAAAGTATACGACAAACACATTTGTGCCTAGGTAAGTTTGCGACAGACGTAATTTTTGTGTGAAATTTGTGATCTTTTGTCAGTTTCTTCCCGTTCGGGGTAAGCATGGTGGACGAACGAATAATTTCATTGAATAATTAAGATATTTAGGTTTTAAATACTTTAATATCCTGCTGCGAAGTTTATAATTATTGATTAGAAAGTAATGATGCAATGGAATATGACGACTGGGAAAGTGATAATAAAGATGACGAAACGGTTATATGAATAATTATATTTTAATTTGCGTTTGGAAAATGGCTGATCAGTGATTCTTGTCTGACCGGCGAAACTATAGTGTACGGACATAACGTTGAATTAATGCTTGATTCGACAGGATAAGTTGAAAACAGTTAAATTACGTTACTGTGAAGAAGAAAAAAAAACTAGGTGTAAGAAAGATATAAATCAGACTTCAGAAAAGTAGATCTGGAAAGAAAACCTTGTCACTGCTTTTTAGCAGACTACAAATAACGGAAACGTAGTTTACTAGACTAGTAGTTAGTATATAAGTATAACTTTATAACAGAAATAATAAATGATGGTGGTGGTGGACGTAACATAACAAGATAGCCTAACGGGAATACTTTGCGGTGTTTGTTGTTGTGAGAATACTAAGTATAATATGGTCTCAGAGAACATAACAGGAATACTTACTATTATACTGTGAGGTGATGGCGGGTGTGATAGGAATGCTAGAATAGTAGAATGTGAGTTTTGCAAACCTCCATTCATTCCCCTGACATGGGACTGAAGAACTGGCACTCTTGAGAATATCTTTAGAATACCGGTCCCAAATTATTTACTGCTGAAAACATCCCTTTGAGAGCCTCAATAGGTTATGTAGTAAAAACATTTAGGCCATACCAGTTTCCACTTTTGCTGTTATTGCTCGGTGAATAGCAATGCTTAGATGTCATTAAGCTAAGTGTCGTGGGAAGGAATATTTTTCGATCCATTGAAGCTGCATGGGGAGGAATATATTTTGATCCATTGTTTAAGCGCCATGGGGAGGTGTATTTGTCGATCCATTGTGCTGCGTGGGGAGGAATAGTTTTTGATCCATTGTTTAAATTACCCATTACTCGCCTTGTGGGTTTTAGGGTGACATGTTGCAGGAAAAAAAAAACAAGAATAAATCTACTGCCACCTAAAAAGCATGTTGTAAAAAGCAACTAAAATCAGATGTGTTGGGATGAGAGGCACACATATCACAGCCCAGCTGTAAAACACAACACAGCGTCCCAACTGCCCTTTCAAGAGGAACGAAAAGAAAGAAGATTATCTACCCATGACATGACCATTGAGCATCTCACCGCCGCTATCGCAGCCTTGCTGTAAACCACATGACAGCAAGAGGTGCAGATATCGCAGCCTAGATGTAAACCACAACAGAACCGTCCTAGCCGCCCTTTTAAGGACTACAAAAACTATTACACCGAAGGGAATCGAACACCAGTCGCCCGCTTGACAAGCGGAATACTTACAACTGTACTACAGGAGACTCGAGAGTTTGGTTCACATGAACTTATATAATAACATGAAGCATAGTTTGTAGTGTTCCTATTCCAGATTTTCAAGTAGATGACCTCTTGAGGCTCTGAATGGGTTTTTTTTTTAACAGTGGCTAAATTGGAACCGGTATTCGGGAGAGTGCCGAAAAACCTTCTCCATGGGAGACTGTCGCACAACTGTCATAAAGCCTAGAAAGCAGTGAGGTTTGCAAGAATTTCACATCTACCAAGAGTTTTTCACTGTTCAGCTATCCTCGAATAGTGGTCCCAAATTATCGAGGCCAAAAATATACCCTAACAGGGCCTCAGTCACGTGTCAATTGTGAACTTCCGGGGACTATACCGCGTAGTATTCCCCACGCTGCATGAGTGGCATGGATTGGGGCTAAACTAGATGGCTGGGACTCACGAGCAGCAGCTACCCCATCTCCTGCAGCTTCCTTCATTTTGCTCGTGCGTCCCAGCCAGCTAGTTTAGCCCCAATCCATGCCGCTCGTGGGGAAAACTATCGGGGGTGGCGGTATAGTCCCCGGAAGTTTGCAATTGACACGTGGCTGAGGCCCTGTTAGGGTATTTTTTTCTGCCTCTGTGATTTGGGACCGTTATTCGGAGGATAGCCCACTGTTCATAATATTTCTTTATGGATTAGGGTTACTGCATAGGGAATTGCGCTGAGTTGTAAATAGTTACTTTGTAATAAAATTGACCGTCTGTAAGCTCCAGGTGGACAGTCATTATTTTACAGCTGTGTCTGGACTGTGGTCTTGCTCCAGGGCTTGAGTTTTGCATGCACATCTGTTCTACAAATGTGGCTTATTTCTGTTCAGGCTGTTGGTTCATGCTTCTCAGTCATTTGCACTCTGACTTGATTGAAAGGAAATGTTGATCCTGTCTACATTGGCCAGGCATCCGGATATGAACCTGTTTCTGAGATGACCACAGAGATGTAGATAGATCTTGTTGGTACTTAACTTTAAATTTCACGCTCTGTATATAATTAACTTGTATAGTTTGTCTTACAGTTAAACTTTTTTTTGCAGCTAATGCAGTTGTTTTTGTTTTTTAAATTCTAGTAAGAGAAATCAAGATTGATCAACATGGCAGTTGTGGGCATAGACTTGGGTACTTTTTCCAGCTACATTGCTGCTGCCAGATCAGGAGGCATTGAGACAATTGCGAATGAATATAGTGATCGACTGACTCCGTAAGTATTGACAAGTGGTTAACCTTTAAGTTGTTTACTTTATGCTTTAAAGTCTGGTGGTTGGTTTTCTCACTTGATTTGTGAGTACAGGTGCTGCAGATATCTATAGGGGTGGTAACTGGAGTTATGAATGTGTTTTGTGAGCTGCTGCTGAAGGCTGTCCAGCTATGGGTTGTATTCAGAAATCTGATGCCACTCGGACATTTGTTGTTTAAAATTGTGTATTACTTTCGTATCGTAATGTTTTGCCATTCTGTTTTTTTCTCTTACACATCTGAGTCTGTACATTGATATATTGGGTTTGTTTTATTGATTTTTCCATGTGGGTTCCGGGGCCCCATTGTGGGGAAAATGAGAATAGACCCACTTTCTACCCAACAAGCATGTCATAAGAGTAGACTAATTGGGGAGCTTTAAAGTTGGATTGCATCTACCGGAGACACAGGAAACCAACAGTCTGCACACAGATATGTCAGATCTGTAAAATGGATGTGCACAAAATACTTGGGCTCTAGGAAAAAAACTAAAGTTTAGAAGTGGGCGAACAACTAGAGCTTTCCACCAAAGTTTACGTGAAGAAAAAAGAAGTTTTATTGATAAGACTATTAAAAAAAAAATCTTGTTAACACAATTCAGGTGCATAATACTAGCTGCCTTTGATTTTGCTAGGTATTATGTCAGTGCATAATACTAGCTTGATTTTGGCGGTATATTTTGTGTACTGTTATGCCTTCTTACTCTGACCATCGATCAGTGTAACCCTAGCTAGTTGTTAGTTGCGTTTCCTTGACAGGACGTTACAGAACCAACCCCAGCATTTTTTGGCTGTTGTGGTTTTCCTATTCAAGTTTACGTCCAGTAGTTTGCCATTGCTTTCTGGATGATCAGCTTCTCAATACCACTGTCAAAACCTATGCAAGCTGGGATCGAACCCGGCACCCCGACATTACAAAGCGCGTTCGTAACGCCAAAGCCACAGATGCCTAGCTAGTACCAAAGTGAAGAAGAAATAAAATTAAAAGCAGTTGGCGTTGGCTTTCTTAACAAGACCCACATTTACTATGCAGGAAGGAGGGGCGGGGGATTGGTTAGTCGAATGGGATTAGACCTTTGGATACAGACTTACTAAGGGGCTTCGAGATTTCATGAGGAATTCCAAGAAAAGTCCAATAATATAGTGTTGTTGGGGTTTGAAATTAACATTCACTACGACTACCCCCACCCACCTCAATATTGGGCTTTTGCTGGAATTTCCCATGAAATCTCAGAGGCCCTGGAATGGGGTGGAAGAAAAAAAAACACCTAAACACCCTTGATAACATATACAGTTTAAAGTATAAAAGGAGGCTGATTTTATGATGGCCACAACAAAAATGCTATCCGTGAAGCAAAGCATGCCTTTCAGGCTCGCGCCATTCATCTATGGTCAAGCAAAATTCTCATGCTGTCCAGTCGGCAAATAACCTACAGTTTTGTTTAGCTAATGAAAGTGACATTATTATGGATACAGCAGAAGATGAGCACAGGATATAAGTGACTGCTTGAATATGAAAGTACACGAGGCGGGAGAGCTTGCGGGAGACTTGAGTTTCTTTCAAGCAGGCCATGATCTGAGCGACGTTCTGCAAAGGACCTGCAACATGATGATGATGGATACTGCAGGAAGCCAAGGATGATCAATGCGTTTCACACTCAGAAAAGTGTTCTTGCGGCGATTGAATTGATAAGTATATAAGGATCAATGTTTATCAAATTGAGCATCATATTTATCTGCTGTCGTCCCCATTTAGAAATTGTTTCACGTATCTGTCTCCGACTTTGACAGTGTATCATTACGCACAGAAATTGGACATTCTGGCCCAGCTTTATCTTTGGTCTTTACCACACCAGTTCTGAATTGTGAATACCACTTCATGCGAATTATAAATGTTGCCATCTTCTCTTCGACTTACAACCTATGCGACTTAATGCCCATTCGCACTTATGATCACAAACAAATAAATGAATAAAAATGGTAAATAAAGATAGATAACTCCTAGGGTCAAAAGGTTCTAGAAAATTCTGCAGTAGAGTACATATTGTGTTTCACATTATGTACAGTAGTATGTAGATAGATTTAATGTTTGTATTTTATTGTCAGTTTTTAATAATCTGTTCCAATGAAAATAGTGTTGAAAAAAAAATACGACTTGCCACCCGTTAGTCAGAACAGAACTCGGTCGTAATAAGTCTAGGAAATGATGAATTTCTTTTTATGATCTGCTAAATTTATGATTTTTCTGTTCTCTGGCAGATCATATGTATCATTTGGAGAAAACAATCGAGTGGTGGGTATGGCTGCAAAACAGCAAGCAGTTACAAATTACAGAAACACAGTTTGTGGGTTCACCCGAGTGTTGGGGCGCAAACTCAGTGACCCGCTGGTACAGAAAGAGCTTTTCCAGAGTTTCAAGCCAAACAGTGTTGTTAAAGATAGCCATGGCAATGTGCTTTTTCAGGTAAGTGCTAGTAGTGTTGTTAATAGTAATCTTTAGCTTCTTAACGTGGATTCTGAGATCCCATTTTGAGGGGGGGGGGGCAGGCCCACTGTTTCTTTAACAAGTATGCCGTAAAACTAAT
This sequence comes from Candidula unifasciata, assembly GCA_905116865.2. Lineage (NCBI taxonomy): Eukaryota > Metazoa > Mollusca > Gastropoda > Stylommatophora > Geomitridae > Candidula > Candidula unifasciata. Next base: position 258,879 of record CAJHNH020003746.1, read on the forward strand.
TATGGGTGTTTCCTTCTAAGTCGATGTGTATCTGCCTGAGAGGTGGGAAACCAGCAGTCTGCATATACAAAAGCCAGATGGATGTGCACATAAACTTATGTTCTGAAATTTAACTTCCACAAAATTTAAAATCGGCGAATCAGCCATGTGCACATGTGGACTGGCACCTGAGACAAAGATCATGTCCTCCAAGACTGTCCCAAAATACAACATATCAAGGCAAAACTTTTGGCCAAGAGAAACATCAGTGCGCGTCAAGTTTTGCATAAGGTGAGTGAATTACAAAAGACGGTGGAGTTCACACTAGAGACAGCATTGCAGATATAGATAATCTATTTCAAGCGAACAAAAGGAGGAGAATAAGAATGTTCTGGGACAATACTAAACTCCAGAAGTGGAACAACAAGAAATGTTCACTGGAGTTTACAGCTGGTGAACACGCGCGCACACTCAAAGACAATAATCTTTTGCATAGAATTCTTCAAATTCTGGCATGGCTTATAACTAACTTGAATAGTTTTGACTTTATGATACCATTTTTGTAAATATCTGTGCTCGTGTAACCAACAGTTTGGGGAGGGAGAAAGAAGAGCCCCACTGCCCTCTACAAAGCATGCAATAGAAGCATAGAGTATTTAGAAGTTTGCTTCCTCTTGTGGTTTCTCTGTTCACCAGTTTCCATATGGGGTTACAACCGACAGCTAATTGCATACCAAGTCGTGGAAGTTAAAATGGTGACTTTTTCTGGTGGTCTCTCAGTTTTACACCAACAGACAAGTTATTCTAACTAAATTGACCAATTTTTTTTCCTTTGTTTGAAAAAATTTTGAGTGTGGTCTCGGCTCATTGGCCTATTATTCCCTTCTTGATGAGCTGTACAAGCGACAGACTTGCAGGACATGTTCTGTGGTTTGCCTACATGGGTTCTGTGGGCTACTCAGACGAAGCCTGTGCATATACTTATGAAGTTCTTTTAAATGCCGTTCTGGGGCGTAGAATGATGACCTGTCCATGCCAGTCAATTGAGTGGTGGTCACCTATGGCCGGATTCTGTTCACTTGTGATAGACTAGATGGCTCACGTTTTCCTCAGTGCATGTTATTGCATTGTCTTCCTGTTCACATTAAAAATGATGACAGGTTTCTGGATGTTGCAATGGCGGTGGAAAATCGGGAAGGGAATAAGGAAAAAAGGATTGCAGATAGGTTGAGAATTGAGAAAAGCAAATAAGACCATTGAATATGTGCTTTGGCAACAGTGACCCAGAAAACCCTTGCTGTATTTGTGGAAGACTGTTCTTAACACTGACATGTCTTGCTAGTCACACTAGCATCATCATGCTGTGTGATTCTCATGCTTGCTTGTAGCCCTATATTTAACCATTGTCTGGAAAGATGGGCAGCATAGAATCAACTGGCTTACATCTGTTGGTGCTTGGGACTCAGTAACCACAGTACCCCATTTATGAACTTAAAATTTCTATAAATAAAGCTATTAAAAAAATTAACATTGATGTTATGCAATTAATTCTGCTAGCTAGACATCTCGTAAACATGTTCGTAATGCAATTTGAGATAGCAGCTATTACGGGTAAATTGTACCGTCCGGAAGCGTGGGTTTTGTTGCTTCTCGGGGCGAAAAGGTTAATAATAACAATACTAATGTTTTTATTTTTTTATTGACTTTTCAGCTGTCCTATCTGGGAGAGACGCATGAGATTTTTGTTTCATCGAACCCGGCATCCCAGCATTACGAAGCGTTCGCATCGACTTAGCCACAGAGCCGACGATGTGAGATATACTGGACTAAAATCAGCCAACCAGCAGTAGTGGTGATCACTTGTGACTGGTGTATATGTCAACAGCGACTCAAGGATAAAGATATAATATAGATAGTCCTAAAGTAGTTACTACAGTTGGGTTGTATAACTATCCATAAAATATCACAATCTTGATTGCAGGTTCCAGTATTCTTCACTGACAGAGAGAGACGTGCTCTTCTGGACGCTTGCCAGCTGGCCGGACTCAACTGTTTGAGAATTTTAAATGACACCACCGCAGGTAGGGCAGACTGTTTCTCCCTTTCTTCTTCCTCGTTTGTCCAATATCTTTTTGTTAAAGCCTTTTCTGTGTGGGTTCCTGGGTCCATTGTGGGTCCCCCCAACAAGCATGTCATGAAAGATGACTATCGTATTTCTCTGTATGGAAGACAGACTGTATATTATTATTTTTTTTAGCCCAACATTAAACAATTATTGTGAACATAGTGCATGGATAAGACAGACCCCAATTTAAACTTATACAAAATAAACATTATATTCCAAATAGTATATTTTGTCTATGTCTTTTCTTTTGCCGCTGCTCTTGCCTGCCGTATATTTTGACTGTCTTCTGTAGAAGTTGCTCTTGTCTGAGCGATATTTTGTTAGTATTTTCTATTGCTGTTGCTTTTATCTATGGTATATTTTATATGTTGTAACTTCTGTTGCAGTTGCTCTTGCCTATGGTATTTACAAGACTGATCTTCCAGCTGAATCGGAAAAGCCTCGAAATGTTGTCTTTGTAGACTTCGGCTACTCTGCAATTCGAGTGGCAGCTTGTGCTTTTAACAAGGGAAAGCTGAAGGTGAGTTCCTGAAGCTGAATTTACTTTTAACAAACAATAGACATTTGCAAGTTTGAACCAGAAGTGTTCATAAAGGAATAGCCTTATTTAACTCTTTCATCCCAGATACCTAGGATACCTGTATTATGTCTTTTTCAATTTTTGTAAACAAAAAAACTAAAAAAAAAAAAAAACAATTTTACAAGTCGGAGGAAATCAGCACAAATTTGCTGTGTCACCTAAGACACGAACAAATACTGTTCGGAGTAATCAGTATAAATGAATGTAGTGAAGAATCTCTTGACGCCTGTAAACTAATTATAGCGTGACACTTCAGCCTTGTAACCGGATCAACTGGTAACCAGTCTAGCCATGGGGAAAAAATGAGGTAGGAATTTATATAAATAAATCTGTTTTTGTTTAGCTCCCTAAATGTTATCTTAGTTTGATCATCGCCTACTACACATGATGTTTGCGCAGATGCCTCAGATTCTGTTTGCCGGACATCTCGTAAGCATGTCTGTATAGTAAGTCTTATGGGGAAATGGTGCCAACTCGGGGTGTCGGTTTTGTGGCTTCTCGAGCAGAAATTTTAGATTTTTTAAACTTTCTCTTGCAAGCAATAGATGTAGTCTAGTTCTGAGCTTATTGAACAAGAGGTATAGCTTTAAGTTCAGATTGAAGTATTTATCCACCATAAAAATGGATGAAAACAAAGACACAAAATATTCAAATGTTGAAAGAAGCAGTGTAAAAGAATAGGAAAGGATGTAGAAAAATGAAACAGGAACATTAAAAGAAGCAGTTATATTTTGCCTTCCTTAGGAACAAGACTGTTGAACCATGCCCACCACCCAAAGGGGGAATTAAGGCCTGTCATCCTGGGGTTGTTTTATCTAATCATGAAACATTTGTTCTTTGCCATGCCGGTGAAGTGCAAACTGCAGGAGAGTTTTGGGGGATTTCAGGGACTGTTTTTTACCCTCTGTCCATAGTTAGCGTGGTCTGCCTCGCGATTTCCATTTGTCCCGAGGATTAAATTATATAATGGTAGCAGGAAAGAAGGGCAGGGGCCGACAAGCATGTAGGGTGGCACAAATACATTGGTAAGTGACACCTAGGGTAGGAGTGTGCAGGAGAACTTTTAGAGAACGAGTTTCTTTCAGGCAGACTGACGAGTAACATTTTGTAAAGAATGTGCTACATGGTAATGAACAATACTGCAGCTTGATCCGCTGGCTTTGTACGTTTTTGTAGTGTGATACGTTTTCTTAACTGTTTCACATGCTTTTGAGGTTGGTATTTTTTTTTTAAAATAGTTGTTTAATTACGCCTTCAACAGGTGTTGGCCACATCGTTTGACAGCCAACTTGGTGGGCGAGAGTTTGATGAGCTGTTAGCAGACTATATGGCAGAGGAGTTCAAGAAGAAGTATAAAGTGGACGCCGCATCAAATCCCAAGGCGTATACCCGTCTCCTGCAGGAGTGTGAGCGGCTGAAGAAGCTGATGAGTGCCAACATCCAACCCATTCCTCTCAACATTGAATGCTTCATGGATGATAAGGATGTGCATGGAGCTGTAGACAGGTCAGTATCAGTCTTAACAACCCTCGTCCTGAGAAAGTAGTTTATCTGTCTATTAAGGATTTTGATTGACATGGATGTCTTTGTTAGGTGCCCGGTATGCCTGTATGATGGCTTTGGTACTGGCAGCAACTGCATGGTTCGTAAATGGTAGGCAATTTTTTTTTGATGTATTATTTGAAGTGAAAAACATAGATTAACAAAACTTGTGAATTCACCATGGGTCATTATTATTTCACATATGCTTTTCTTTTCCTTTTTTTTTTTTTTCTCCTCCTCCTCCTCTAGAGTTCCTATGGGATTACTTTAGAATAGGGCACACATTTGACACTTACTGTGTTTCATATTTTCAGGGCACAGTTTGAAGAAATGGCCGCTCCACTGCTGAAACGGATCCATGATACATTGCTGGCAGTTCTAGACAATGCAAGTAAGTGCGCACCTGTTTGTTCACTTTAAAAAAAAAAATGCTGTGTACCAGTTGAAGTGGCTTGAAAATGACCCCAATTCTGCCAGATTCCATGACAAGTGGCTTGAAACATCATAACTCTCTGATGTGTTCCTGAAAAGTGGTAGAGAGACTTGGGTGCCCTGGTGACCATTATAGCTGTGTCAGCTGTAGCACAGCTGTTAGCAGTGTAGATGCAGGCAGATAGGGGTGAGTCAAAGGATAGGGAAAACAAAAAGGCTGTGTAAACTACGGGCTACAGGTTTGATAATTCAAGTGCGAAGCAGCTCGCTTCTTCGTGATGTGACAGGTCCAGATTACATAAAATATGTGGCTTTGGTTATTCTTTTCTGTGTTAGCATCCGCCGGATGTAAACTCCAGCAGAAAGTTCTTGATTGCCCACTTATTAACTTTTAGTTTTATTCTAGGGCGAGTTTTGCATGCACATCTGTTTTGCAGGCTGATGCTCTTTGAGGGAAACGGACCACAGTGATGGAGACAACAGAGATGTAGTTAGAGAAGATGTGTCAGCCGCCAAGAAGAGTAGTGCCATCTAAGCTGGTTAGGGCCCTGGTTAGGAACCTGATTCTATGATCAATATGGGTTGAGTGTTGGGCTAAGAACTGACACAGCACTTGTGGTATTCCAATAAGCTCATGTTCACCAACCCGCGAAGAGTTCCAGTTCTGTTGGTGCAAGTATTCCATCTTGTCTTCGCTCTGAGTGTAGAGCAGCTGCTCTCAACCTATGGGTCAAATGACCCATTTCACAGGGGTCACCTAAGACCATCAGAAAACACACATTCATTGAAGTTATGAAGGAAAATAATTGTTTGGGGGGGTCGCCACAACATGGGGGTAAGGTATTAAAGGGTCACAGCATTAGAAAGGTTGAGAGTCAGTAGTGTAGAGTGTTGACCAGATCCCTTTGTCTAGCGGGGCCGTTCTCTCTGGCCATACCGATCTGTTTGTGCCTTTGCATTGTTCACTTACTCTTAGAAGGCCTTGACTACATCGTCTTAACTTGTCATGCATAAATTCACTGTGATAAAATACAGGCAGGTCTGGACCAAAATGAGCTATGATCATAGTGCACCACCATGGGTGGCTCAGTACCTCTGCGTCCAGGCTGTTGTTCCATTTTACTATTTTTCTTTACTAATTTAAATGAATCTGGTTGTTCATATGTGATGACAATTTTAGTTATAAGTTGTTCTGAAGCAGTAAGCTTTAAATGCCGGTTACGACCCACCCTTTTTTAGGTACTGTAGAGCCGTTACAACACAGCGAGTAGACGCTCATAGATTGTGGTCCTGGCAGAGCCTGACTTTTTTGGGGGGTCCACTCAGCCTTAAATGGATACCTGGTAAAGTCCTGGGAAGTAAAAGCGGCTGGTGTGATGTTGACCACATCACCAACCTAGTGCCGATTGGTCTTTAAAATACAGTCCTAGCACTCGATGCACATCACTCCTAAAGCCGCGAGAAAGGGTTGTTTACTTTTTACTTTATTTGGTACCAGGGTACATTTGAGAAATGGTTATTACATTTGTAGATTAGTAGAAAGTAAGTAATACACTTTTTTTTATGCCAAATGGCACATCAGGCATGTGATGCTAGGCTGTATTTGAATTGACCATTTGTGACTGTTGTAGATGTGGTCAACTTCACGCTGGCCACCGTGACTTCCAGTTGACCTTACCTGGTATCTTTTCTTCAGGGTCACTGGCTGCGAACTCCAGTGGAAAGTTCTGGTTGTTCATGTTTAGGGGATTGGTGAATGCACAGGAGGAGGAGAAAAATGTAGATGCTGTAGTAGCGCACTGGTTGGAAGGGGGGGGGGGGGGGGGGGGGGGGGGGGGGGGGGGGGGGGGGGGGGGGGGGGGGGGGTAGACTTAACTGACCCCTAACAAGTATGTAGTAAAGAGTCGACTAATTTGGTGGTGGTTTTTAAAGTTGGAATGAATCTACCTGAGAGGCAAGAAACCAGTTGTCCCTGCATAAAAATAAGCCAGATCTGTAAATCTGACTCAAGCTGGGGTGCAAGGCCAAAGTCCAGACGTGAACAACAAAAATCAGAACATCAGCCAGAGTTTTTAGCTGATGAACGAAAAGAAGAAGAAGATTGGTTGTACACATGCCATACTTTTGTCATGCATTCTATCTTGCCACATCCACACTTAATTCCAGTTTCATATATCCATACGCTTATTTCCTCTGGATGTCCACTGATGTTGGTTTTCATTTTGGAAACAGCAATTATTTGATTAAATGGATTGGTCGGATTTGGTAACCAGCTAATTTTATTGGAATGTTTTTTCTTTCTCTTTGTCACTGTAGAACTCAAGGTGTCTGACATTAGCTCAGTGGAGATTGTTGGGGGCTCGTCCCGTGTGCCGGCATTCAAGGCCCTGGTGCAGCTGGTGTTCAATAAGGAGCCTAGTACCACTCTGAATGCTGATGAGGCAGTGGCACGTGGATGTGCCCTGCAGGTAAGAATAGATGAACACTTCTGTTTATTTCTGCACCTCCCTGCCGGGGGGGGGGGGGGGGGGGGGAATTGGATGTGTTGGTGCAGGTATTGCAGCCTAGCAGTAAATCACAGTGCAATGTTTCTTTTAAGACAAATGCGAAACGGCACACTGTTCTGACATTCTTTTTGGGGAAGGGGGGGGGGGGGGTCCTCTCTTCATCTACTGGGACCCCAAAACCCACACTGGCCCTTGCAACTGTTGATACCTCTGCAGGTATTGCAGCCTAGCAGTAAATCACAGTGCAATGTTTCTTTTAAGACAAATGCGAAACGGCACACTGTTCTGACATTCTTTTTGGGGGGGGGGGGGGGGGGGGGGTCCTCTCCTCATCTACTGGGACCCCAAAACCCACACTGGCCCTTGCAACTGTTGATACCTCTGCATAACATGGCAGTCACCTCCAGTTTTTTTTCAGTACTGTAGATCAAGGTAGAAGATTGGGAAAAGGGGGGGGGGGGGTGTGTGTTATTTTATTTGCTTTTAAAGATGGTGGTTGCCACACATTATTTTGTGGTTTACAGCTATGCTATATGTGTACCTTTTGACTGAACAAGTCTGATTTTGGCAGACCCCTAATTAGTTGCCTGTTAAGAAATAAGTCTTGTAGCCCACATGGGGAGAATCTTAGGTATGTTTACAAATGAAAAGTACCCCATATGGGGGGGGAGGGGGGGGGGACTGGTTGAGCCCCTAATAATTTATGCCCCTGCTCCCCAACCCTTCCCCTCAAAAATACAATTTGCAGAATCTGAAGTTGCTCCATCTACCACGTATAGACTTTCATATTATTTCAAATATAATATTTTTTGTCAGACAGCAAATTGTTGTTATTGAAAGTATTAATATACTATTTTTATTATTGTTACACTGACTGTGCACTTGAAGAAGACTGACATCATAATCCTTGAGCCAATTCCAACTGAACTATAATTTTTGCCTCCAATCTTCCTTTTTATCATTTTGAGCCTGAGCCTCATTTGTTGCAGCGTTCATTCATCTCTATTTCCCTTCTCTTTCCAGTTTCTAACTCCATGTGTTTGGGTCTGTCTGTATATCTCCACTTTTTTGGTCCGCCACTTGTTCTACTATGATTATGCTCTTTTGTGTATGCAGTTTCTGCCGGACGTGTCATTTACCATTTTCTCTGTACTTCCAACCATTAGCCCTCATGATGCCAGTAGTTGTAATTTCAACAAATTATGAAAAACCTTGTTGCTTCTCTCTTTAGTATTTGCATCTTTAATTTGTGACTCCAATGATTATGTAAAATTGTTTTTAGCTTGTGACATTCATTGTAAATGTTTTGACATTTAACTGCATTTTGTTTTTGCTATTGTGCAGTGTGCCATCTTGTCGCCCACATTTAGAGTCCGCGACTTCAGCATCACTGACTGCCAGCCATATCCCATCACTCTTGTCTGGCAGCCTCAGGGTCAGATGGATGAAGACAGGTAATGACCATTTTCTTTATCATCGTCTTCTGTATCTTTTCCCTCCACTGCAACCTTGGCCATTTTCTGTCACTTTCTTCTGGCATTTAGTCAGTTAAATTAAGGTAATTCCCTATGAAGCTTCTGGGGGCCTTGTTTTAGAGTAAAGAAATAATAGACCCACTGTCCCCAATTGGGCATGTGGTATAAGGCTGCTAAATAAGGATCTGCTGAAATGGGATGCATTGGTCCAAAAAAGCTGATGTCTTGCTGTAAACGACTAACATGACTGTCAATGTTCTAGAAGAAAAGAAACGCTCGACAGCGTTGAACCTGCTTTTGGTAGCCGAAGTTGCCAACAGTCTCTAGTTTATTTGTGGCAACTTCCGTGGCTAAGATTGGGGTATATGCGCCAGCTTTCTGAGTTAGTTGAGGGTCTGTGCTCCACTGGGGTTTAGCGAGGCAGAAAAGAAAGACAACATGCTTGTTAAGAGGTTAGTGGATCTATTCTCCCCCCCCCCCCCCCCCCCCCCCCCCCCCCCCCAGACCCCCCTTTTTCACTTCTTTCACCTCTGTGACAAAGTCACAAGACAAAGGAGGTGACGATGTCAGGGAGATCATGAGGGGAAGTGGACAGAGAATAACCAAGCAGTTTGAGATGGTGACCCCAAAACGTGGTCTTCGACTGATGGCATACACAGATTCCAGCCATGGATCCTTGAATCGCTTCCACCATTGTTGTAGCCGGTAGTCTACTGGCCCTGACTTTTTGGAAGTTACTCTGGAGATCTCAAATTGTTACTCTGGAGATCTCAAATTGACAATGACACATCTCAGTTATGTATCGCCCGGCTCTCTAGCGTAGTTGGCTAAACCGGATTGCGTGGAGACTGGGTGACGAACTCCTTGTGGTCCGGGTTCAATCCCAGGGGTAGGCAGGAAAGCCACATTTCTCCCAGATTTACGGCATTTACAATGGAATCAAGGCCGAAAGGTTGCGATATCCATAAACCGAGCCTAAGGGTTAACAACTCATGGCTTCTGGATCCTAAAACAAAACATCTCAGTTATGTATGCTTGTGTTGCCACGCAGGAGTAAGAATGATGATAAACGTGTGCAGTTAAAACGGCGACAGGGGTGTCGACAGAGAAGTCCATGATCCTTAGATATATGTAGTGAGCATCTAGTCTTAAAGAGGCAGAATACGATGTGAATGTAACATCTTGTACTACTGTCATACATATATTGCATTTACATGAATGACACTTGAGAAGTGCTTTTGTGTTATATCACCATTTAACAGTAACAGGATTTGAAAGATCGTCGTCGTCATCCATTTATGTGTCACATAGGGCTTGCAGCTGTTCTCTTTATTCCTTTCTATCCTGTAAAAATATCATGTATAGAATCGTCTTGTGCATATGGTCTTCTGTATCGCTGTTTATTGTAGGGTTTCTCTTGGGCGTCCTAGCTTCTTTAGGCTATTTATTGTTCTTTTCAGTGTATGTTTTAGGATTCTCTGTCTTATTAATCTCTTCTCACTCACTGGCAGTTATTTTTGGTTTTCAAAAAATGGATGCCAAGAACAAATCTTGAAGATGAATGATGATAAGAAAGTTCAAAAATAGTGAGCAGGCTTCCATACATGATATATACAAGATTGTACAGCATTAAGTAAAGTAGGGGTATACACTTTGAAGCTCATATGTTGTTGTATAAATGGCACAACAGATTGATGGTGAATAATTATATTGTTTCTGATAATTGTTTTCCCTACAGCTCTCTTGAGGTTTTCTCTCGCTTCCACCCTGTTCCATTCTCCAAGATGCTCACATTTTATCGCAAAGAGCCCTTCACTCTTGTAGCCTCGTACTCACCTGGCAGTGGTGTCCCATATCCAGATGCTGAAATAGGTAAGTCAATAGAAAAAGCAGAGAAAAAAATTATTGAGACCCTTTTAATGGCATAAATGCATATCTTCTTAGCATTCACCAGCTGTAAACTGCCACGAAAAGTTCTGGTTGTTATCCACTTCGGGAGTTTGATCTTGTTCCAGAGAAAGAGTTGCATGCACATTAGCTGTAAAGATCTGGTTTATTTATGTGCATGGCTGACGGTTCCCTGCCTCTCAGGCAGGTGCACTCTCTGACTTTAAAGGAAGGAAACACCCCTAATCAGTCACCTCATAGGATGTGATGCTTGGGAGGAGGAGCAGCACTGGATTCTATCGCCCACCCCCACCCCAAATTTGGGTCTCAGAACCCACAAGGGGACATTGAGCATATAATGCTAGACTATTTTTAATAGACCAGTTGGTGCTTGATGTAGGATGCTGTTTACATCATGCTGGCTGCCTTTTCTTCCAATGACATTTCCTTGTACAGGTGTTAGACTGGGGTGAACAATTAGCCAAGGTCTGTTAGAGAAAATCTAAGGCCTGTACCCGGGATGTGCAATCCCATCAAGGCACGTGTAGTGCTAGGGATGTCTCTGTAAGATACACAGACGGAGGTAAACAGAGAACCCTGGCTCTTGCTGTGCCTGAAAAGAAATATTCCAGTACTTTTTGTGCTCAGGTTTTCACTGGTGGCTTTGCTACAGATGCAGTCACAAATTGGGGTGGTCATGGAATATACAATAATTGCCACAGCAGCAGAGTTGAAAAGGCACTCTCTCCCAAGCAGGGGCATCTGTACAAACTACAGAACTGTTAGCAACTGTTCTCCTAACTACATTCCAGTACCTCGTAACTAAAGAATACAGAGGGCGCAGATCTGTTTTACTCGATGGCTCATTCTCTGGCAAAACAAGATTAGCTTGCTGCGGATCTGAAGACCAGCATTTGCTTGCTTTCCACTGAATCAGATCTGGTACCGCAGTGGATACTAGCTCACTGCGTTCGTTATTCCAGAAAATAAGAGAGCAGATGAGCTGGCAAGAGCTTCCACAACCTTATCAGCTAGAGAGCCAGAGAGAAACCAGAACAGCCCTAAAGCATTCCTTCAAGAGGGAATGGAGAAGGCAGAATGGAGAGTGACATCATAAACAAACTTTACAGGAAAAACACACATTTTCAGGTTTTGGACAGGACACTGCAGTCTTTGAGCACATCTACACTAGATAGGCATAAAAGAATCTACCTCTGGTGAATGTGGAGCAGACAGGCAGACCCCTGATCTTGTAATACAGGGTTATCGTAACTACAGTTAGAAATTTCCTAAGAGCTACATTACACGACAAGCTGTTGGGAGTGGGCGGTGACCTTAGACACACATTGTCCTGTTTATGACCTTGAGGGGAGTGAATGTTATGTTTAGCATGGCTCATGTGAAGTGTAGAAGAAGAGCTCAGAATTAGAACAAAAAACAAAAAAATGCATTTGCACTTGAGCATCTACATGCTACTGAGACCCTGAGTAGAGGCAGAGAATAGCGACCAGGGATGTTGTAAGGCGTTACTGAGGGTAGATTTGAGCTTGGGGTTGAGACTACCTTGTCTCCTATGTTGATTAAGCCTAAAATGGGTTGAAGATAATTTCCACTGAGTGCCAATAGGGTCTACAGAAATAAGTGTAGATGTTTATGCCTGATGCGCTATTTCTTCTTCTTCTTCAGCATTCCGAGCCCTTTAGGTTCATTGCTGCAGATATCACCCACCTCCATTCATCTCTCTGGTTGGCCTTCTCTTTCCAGTTGGTAACACCAAGTGTTTTCAGGTCTGATTGGATATTATCTCTCCATTGTCTTCTTGGTCTCACTCGTGGTCTGATGCGCTACTGGCATGTAGAATCTTTACTCCCTCTGAAGTGGTTTTAATTTCCATTGATTAACACTGCTTCCAAACATATTTATCCAAGGTAAATGTACAAATTCATATTTTGCCAGGTACTTTCAAAATAAACAAAGTGACACCTCAACCAAACGGCGAAAGCTCTAAAGTGAAGGTCAAAGTACGTTTGACCAGCAATGGCACCTTCATGGTGATCAGCGCCAGCATGTACGAGAAGCTGGAAGGTCTCATGCAGATGCACCAGGAAAGGGAACGCTCCTAATTAGTTACCTTTAGAAGGGTAAAAAGGCTCCAGTGAACCAAGAGGTGAGGAAAAGATGCTGGCGTTGGATAGGACACACACTGAGAAAACAGGAGAACAACATAACTAGAATGTCTTTGCACTGGAACCCACAGGGGCATAGGAATAAAGGAAGGCCACACAAAAAAAACACGGAGAAGAGAGCTGGAGAATGAAGTGAGAAAAATGGGGAGAGCTCCATGTAATGGCGAAGGATAGAATGACTTGGCGTGAGTTGGTTGAGGGCCTATGCTCCATTGGGGGATATAAAGGCAGAAGAAGAAGAAGGCTGCAGTGCACTGTATCTTTTTCCCCACCCAAAATGGTACTTTAAAAAAGGCTGTTTCTCAGGATGTCTTCATCTTTCGGAACACCTTTAGAATTCTGCACATTTGTTTTGTGATTAAATGCAAGAACAAAATGTTTCTTCTGGCTGGTGGTCTTCATAAGGTTTATATTAGAAGATCCAGAAAATCACTTATTTTTGGCTTAAGTCTTATTTAAGGGTACTGGGGTGAAGTATTTTCTTCCTAGGACATTACCATTTTAATCAGGGTTCACCTTAAAGCTGTGAATTTATAAAATCGGCCTTGATTTGTTTATTTTTTTTAATTTATTTTTTTTTAAATCCTAACGCTTAGGCTGGCATGTTTTATCATTAAAGTTGATTATATTGAATGTATTTGTTTTGGCCAGAATTCTGCTGAAATGGACCAGTCACCAACCAGTGAGCAGCAGAACGTGGAAGCCACAGCAGGACAGGCTCAAGATAAAATACCTGAGGGAAATGAAAAGGTATGGTCTAGAGATACTACTCTCTGTTGTTGTTCTTAGCTTTCACCTGCTGTAAACTGTTGCGTGCATAGATCTGGGTCATTTGTGTGCAGACTGTTGGTTCCTCACCTGTCAGGCAAATGCACTCAAACTTCAAGAGAAAACACCCCCAATCAGTCGACCTTCATAGCATGCACTTTAGGGAGGCACAATTCTGGGTGAAATATTTTCAGTGTTTTAAATCTGTCACAGTTCTGGGTGTAATGTCTTTATTGTTTTAAATCTGTCACAATTCTTTCTATATATATAATCTTTTCTACTTAGAAATCTAGCACAATTATGTCTGTATATGTGAAGTCTTCAAAACTGGAATTTTTTTCGTAGTTCTGTTTACATATTTAATGTTTTCTTGTTAAAAACCTCTTGCAATTCTATCTAGAAATATCTTTATTACAAAAAAATCTGTCACAATAATTGTATCTAGATATGTAATGTCTTCTTGTTGAAAAGCTGTTGTAATCTTGTTTAGATATAATATCTTCATAATTAAAAATTGCTTGCAGTTGTGTCTAGATATGTAATGATGTAATGTCTTCTAGGTGGAAATCTGTCACCATTCTGTCTAGAGTTGTGTTGTCTTCTAACTGGAAAACTCTCTTAATTCTGTCTACAAATGTAATATCTTAATTGTTTGAAGCATGTGACAGTTCTGTCTGGAAATATATCTTGTTGTTAGAAATCTCCCACCGTTTATAAAAATATGTAATATCTTCATTGTTTGAAATTTGTCAGGAAATTTCATGTGCATATTTAATGCCTTGATTATTTAAAATCCTTCAGAATGTCATGTATGAATGTATTTGTTTGAAAGATGCCACAATTCTGTCTGCCTGCTTAATATCTTCAGTGTGTGAAAGATGCCACAATTCTGTCTGCCTGTTTAATATCTTCAGTGTGTGAAAGATGCCACAATTCTGTCTGCCTGTTTAATATCTTCAGTGTTTGAAATGTGCCACAATTCTGTCTGCCTGTTTAATATCTTCAGTGTGAGAAAGATGCCACAATTCTGTCTGCCTGTTTAATATCTTCAGTGTTTGAAATGTGCCACAATTCTGTCTGCCTGTTTAATATCTTCAGTGTGTGAAAGATGCCACAATTCTGTCTGCCTGTTTAATATCTTCAGTGTGTGAAAGATGCCACAATTCTGTCTGCCTGTTTAATATCTTCAGTGTGTGAAAGATGCCATAATTCTGTCTGCCTGTTTAATACCTGCATTAACAGGAGCCAGCAGACAAGAAATCAGCCCCCAAAAAGAGCAAGAAGACTGTGAAAACCATTGACCTGCCCATTGATGTGAATGTTCAGCAGCTTTCTAAGGAACTGATTAATGCCTTCACAGAAAAGGAGGTAGGAACAAATGAATGAAACTCTTATTTCTCAAGAGTCAGTGTTGCAATTTGGGACTTCCAGACACTGATCTTTCACATATGTTGTATTTTTTTTTTAAATCTATAGAGCATGTAGAAAATACATAATCTGGGTATAATGTAAAAATACAAAAGCAGGGATAGCAAATACATATATTCAAAAACACATATGCATACACGCACTGCTGCTTATAAATAGCCATATACCCACGCATAAATACACACGTTCATGTTTCAGTTTCCGAGAAATCATGCTGCCTGCCAGTCATCCTTGAGGTTTAGATCATTTGGGATGTCGGTATTTCTTTTCTTTTTGGTCCATGGTATTTTGAGAATATTTCTCTAGCATTTCAGCTCAAAAACCTCTTTTTTCACCCTCCTATAATGGCTTGGAAATAGTCCACGACTCACATCCATATGTTACTACAGGGACGATGTTTGCAAGATTTTGATTTCCTTTCTGGTGCTTATAATGCTTTTTATTCTTTGCATTGCTGTAGACATCTTCCTTTTGACTTTATTTTAACCTGCTGCGTAATAGAATTATAATAGAATTAAAGATGAACTGTTCCTGCAGTTGGTAAATAACCTGATTTCTAGCCATAGGTGTTATGTGGGCATATGTTGCTAGATCCCAGTGTTTATAGTCTCAGTGGTATTCAATGGGTGATGTTGTCCGCATCACTGCCTTTACTTTCCATGGCATTGCACCCATGTTAGAATGGGTGGACTTCATGACCCTGCATCAGTTTGAAAAGATCCTTCATGATGCTGATATGAACCGTGGGCCTTTGGATCAGCCTGCAAGGGTTTGGCCGCTGCGGTACTACAGCTCCTTTTTCCTGCCGTACACACGAGATATTCACACATTGCTTAAGGGTGTATTGATATATTTATTGAAGAAGCACATAAAAGGCAGGCAGTGGCAATAATGATCCTGAAATCCGATGCTGTAATTGTGAAAGACATTCTTTACCTTATCACCAAAGGCTAAATCTAGTCGCTTTGGTCGTGACAACCCTGTAAGTCCCAAAATATCACTATTTCTTAACTGCCCTGTTTTCAGCAATTGTGGTTAAATGCTATTGGTGCACCTGCCTGATGTTTAGGGGCCTGGATGCGAATATATGAACTAAATATAGCATTTCCTTTTTAAGTCCAAAAGCTTTAGAGGTCATGGGTGGTCTTCCTGTAGCACAATATAACACTATCAAATGAAATGACAGTAAAGTGCTACAGTGTATGTATATTCATGTGTACATTTTGTCAACAGAACCAGATGGTGATGCAGGATAGGCTAGAGAAGGAGAGGGCTGATGCCAAGAATGCTGTCGAGGAGTATGTGTATGAAATGAGGGAGAAGCTGTGCGGGGTATATGAGGACTTTGTTCACGAAGATGTAAGTCTGCAAGATATTGTTGTGTGTTGTGTTCTTGGGGTGGCATCTCTGCATGAAGGCTGGCAGCGTTGGATCTCCATGCTTTTGTATGTAATCTTA
Source organism: Candidula unifasciata (assembly GCA_905116865.2). Classification (NCBI taxonomy): domain Eukaryota; kingdom Metazoa; phylum Mollusca; class Gastropoda; order Stylommatophora; family Geomitridae; genus Candidula; species Candidula unifasciata. The sequence goes on from CAJHNH020003746.1 coordinate 275,246, forward strand.
GATGAACACTCGTGTGGACTCTGCATTTAGGGAAGCTTATGGCAGGGAACACCTATGATCTGCCCTGTCTTTCCTCGAGGGCCTACCAATCTAAACAGTTGCGCTGGATCAGCTGTTCTCATCCTATAGGTCATGACCCTTTTTTGGGTCGAGCGATAGTCGCCAAGGACCATCGGAAAACAAATATTCATTTAAATTATGAAGTGGCGACGAAAATAATTGTATGGATAGGGGTTGCCACAACATGAGGAACTGAATTAAAGGGTCGCCACAGCATGAGGAACTATATTAAATGATCGCCACAACACGAGGGACTGTATTATTTAAATAAGTTCACGTGGGGTCCAAAAATGTTGAAAATATTTATGCCTATCTGTTCTACAGAGCTAGCTTATTTGTGTATGGGCCTGGTTCCTCGCCTCCTCTCAGTTGCTCTCACACTATGAGGGTTTCAAAACCCTCTTGACAGTGTTGAGTTGGAGTAAAAACTGTTGGTGAATACCTGCTTGTATGCATCATATATCGGGGATTCCCAGGAACTTTTTTATGTTCTTTATCCCATCATTTGCATAATTGGCTCTTCTTTCGATATCCATTTTATTATCTAATTGATTTATGTTACCGTAATGTTATAATTTGCTTTGAAATAATTAATGCTGCGCTGATTTTCGTTTTGTTCTGCAAAATAATTTATCTAATACTCTTTTGTGATGACTCCCAACACAGGATCGTAACAAATTTACCGTGAAGCTGGAGGACACTGAAACCTGGCTGTATGAAGACGGAGAGAACCAGAACAAGCAGGTTTACATTGACAAACTGGCTGACTTAAAGGTAAGTTACTCTTCAGTTTTACGTCATAATCTCCCATAGAGCAATGTCTCCTGAACCAGCTGATCTTGGCTGTTTCTAAATATTTTAGTTTAGCCATTTTTTTAAGTGCCTGTATTTACCATTTTACGGTAGAGGGAGGGATTGTTTGAGCTTGGGGATTTGGGGCCTCATGACTAGTTAACATATAGTTAGTCATCGAGTGCTTGCTGTGGTACTAAGTTGTGGATTTCATTTGGAATTTTTTTCTATTGTTCCTGCGGCGTGTTGTTGACTGCGGGTGGCTGATTACATTTAGAATAGTGGGTGGATTATAGGCCGTTTGTGCCAACAGTGACCTGCATTTTTTTGTGTTGGACCACTTGTGTTGACACATCAGACAGCTGCCTTTTGCATTTTTGCTTTTCAAATGCAAGCTTCAAGATTTTTGCTGGGACTTAAAAAGGTTTTTCACAAGTTTTAAAATGAGACTGTGAAAGGCATTTCGTGTGATTACCACTGGCACAGAAAATAAAGGAGTTTAGAAAATGGTGGTAACCAGTCTGCAATGATGTCTTGGCTAACGACTACTTACATCACCAGGTTGACACCATCTGATCACAACTGTGACACTAGCAACACTAGTCAGCCATCTTTTCACACAGCATGTTAATATTTTACACTTGTACAAATATCAAACCAAACAAGAAGTTGAACTGGTTCACTCAACAACCACCTTAACACATTTGTGTTCTTTTTTTTTTTAAAACACCGAGCAGCCTCTTATCGTTAAGGCGACTGTTTATACTTGGTCTCTGTTTACAACAGGCAACCATCTTATCGGTCATTAGTAAAGGCAATAGGGGCTTTTCAGCTGAAATGCTAACGAAAGATTCCCAGAACACCAAGGACTAGGAAGAAAAAAATACTGATGTCCTAACAAATTTGAACATCAAGGAAGATTGGCTTGTGTCCGAAACTGAAATATTTTAGCTATATCAAGCACGTGGCAGATTGGAAAGAATAGTAGCAGAAGGCATTATGCCAGGAAAGAGGTGCAGGGGCTAATCAGCCTGAAAATAGGCTGGAGATCTGGCAGGAAACCAAGTTCTTTCAGGCAGGCTGTGATGAGAGCAAAGTTTTGCAAAGGGGACCTGCTACACGGTGATGAAGCATCTTATCATGAAGGTGTCTCTGTTTACAAACTATTTACACCAAGCAACTGTCAGAAAATCTATTGTGACTAGCAGCCAACTGATATGACGCTCTGCGACCGTCATCTAATGCCATTAATGGTTGTATTGATATCTGTCAGTAACTTATAAATTATGACTGAACACCAACCAACCAATCACAGTTGTAAATGATTGCAGAAACCAACCAGTCAGTGTCAGTTATGACTGTTTACATAGTCAGTACTAGTTGTGACTTATGTCAGCGAATCATTCACTGTCATTTGTGACCCATAGTTACATCAACCATCCAGTCAGCATCGGTTGTGACTATATCTGTCAACCAGTCGATATCAAATTTGACTCTAACCAGGAAGGCTAACCTGGTCAACAAATGCCAGCAGAAGTCGGATGTATTAGCCAAAAGGTGCAAATATCGCAGCCAGGCTGTAAATGGACACCGCACAATTACATCTTCGAATGAATGCAGAAGAAGAAGAAATGTGACTCTTCTGTTCTGTTAATTCAGCCAACCTTTCACTGTCAAGTATGTCTCTATTTGCAGCAAATTGGGCAGCCAATAGTGGACCGGTACAGAGAAGCACAAGAGTGGCCAGTCGCCAGGGATGAAATGGGCTCGACAATACAGCATATACGAAAATTCTTGGACCAGTGGAATCTGAAGGTGATTTGTTGTCTGCATATTTGTGTGTTTCAGATTTCTTGTCTGCCAAATCATGTCTCAGATTTCTTGTTTGTCAGATTATTTGTCTGCCAGATTGTGTATCTCTCAGATTTCTAGTCAGTCTGATTGTTCATCTCTCAGATTTCTTGTCTGCCAAATTGTTTGTCTTTTAGATTTCATACCTGCAAAAGGTTCTTTATTAGGCACTTAGTTGTGGTGGGTATCGGTACATTTTGTGTGTGTGCGTGTAGAAAAGGCCCTTGAAATAAATAACGACCCTATGTTTTTTTATTGACCAGTATTTATTTGGTACCTGTGTTTAGGCGGAGTCTGCTTGGGAGCCCAGGTAATTTTTTAAGATTTTCAAATTGATGAGAGAGTTGAGCCATGACCACACAGTGGTAGACAAGAGTTCTAGTGTAGTCACTGTGCTGTTATGGATACCGGGCTCTGTGCCTGTTGTTTTCCTCTTCATGTGGGTTTCGGGGCCCCATTGTGGGGAAAACAAGAATAGACCCACTGCCTGCCCAAAAAACATGTCGTAACAGTCGACTGATTAAGAGTTTCTTCGAAGTCAGAGGACATCTGCCTGAGAGGCAAGGAACCAACAGCTTGCATGCAGATGAGTCGCACCTGAGAAGCAGATGTGCACGCAACACTCAGTTTCTGGAACAAGACTAGAGTATAGAAGTGGACGAACAACCAGAACTTTCTGTCGGAGTGCCAGAGAACGTGAAAATAAAGAAGAATTGTGTTCCAGTCTTGTAAAATGTTTACCACAGATAGCTGTATGAAAGGAAGGCATGGAGAAACGTATCTTGTCACCTGACCTCATATCATGACCTTTTATTTATATTTATGCTTCAAACTTTTGAAATGGGTGCTACACACTTCTATATGAAGGGTAGCAAAGATGAATGTGGCTGGTCAGTTCACCTTATATCATGAAACCTTGTTTCATTCTCTGGTGTTTATAATGTGCTCCATCCAGCCTTAATTACCAAGGATAGCTGTAAAAAGGGTATGTGATTGTCCATTACAGTCTGGAACTGTGATTATCTGTAATTGTGATGTCTGTGATTTTGTCTGCAGGATGAGAAATACGAACACATAGAGAAGTCAGAGGTAGACAAAGTTGAGAAAATTCTCACTGAAAAATCCAACTGGTTTGGCTCTCGGATGACACAGATGGCTCATCTGAAACGTCACGAAAACCCAATTGTTTTGGCATCACAAGTGCGAGCAGAAAAGCAGGTAAGCATTGATGAGAACTGAATGTAAGTGAGCCTAGATAAAAAATTGATTTTAGTTCAATATAGCTGATCATTCTTGAATATAGGTGACCCTAATGATTGGTTGTGCTTGCAGAGTCGTACTTATAGTTTGCTGTACTTGGATAAAGTCGGTCGTACTTGGATATAGTCGGTCGTACTTGGATATAGTTGGTTGCACTTGGATATAGTTGGTTGCATTTGGATATAGTTGGTTGCACTTGGATATAGTTGGTTGCACTTGGATATAGTTGGCCTAGTATAGGAATATGAATTTTCCCTGTGTCATCGTGTGGATGGAGTCTTCAAACATTTTTCAGTCGCTAAAAAAGATCAAACTTTTGAACTAGATGTTACAGAAAGGTTCTTACAATCTTATTGGCCACCATCAATAACAAAACCGCAGACTTTCTCTTCACGACCTGAGTAATGAAGAGGGCTTGCTAATAAACAGTATTGTTTCTCCTAAACTGGAATGCATTGGCCATGTTATATGCAATAATAGTACAGAGGTCATCTGGTCATCCTAGTTTCAGCTTCATAGCAAACGGGTCACCCCACATATTGGTGGTTATGGTTCCTGAAGGAAGAGGCCAGACCACATATATTAGCTCTTTCTGTCCCAGACGGTGCACTTCAAGATGCTGGGTATTATTAACTCACTTGTACCAGTCAACATGTCAAGTTTTTACCTCCTACATTTAGTGAGGGACTCTGAAGAAATCTGAAAACACTTTTTCCCCCTGCAAGTGCTGTATATTTGGCGCCTCTGGGAGTATTGCCACTCTCAACTCCCTCGGACATTAACTAAGACTTTGTGGGACTTGATGAGTTTAAGACACTGGTTATAAAAGGTAATAAAGCAGGACGGTTGGGATGGAACCTATGGCTTTCTGGCATGAGAGCAAAATTATTCAGCGGACCTCCCTGATGATGATTAATTTTGTAAAACATATGCAGACCACTCACATATTGGCTACTTTCTGAGCTACAGGCCTTGGAAAAACACAGCTGAGTTGTAACCCCGTTTACTCCCATCCATAGATCCTGTAAAGCGTTCACAGCCTAATCTTAAAACTTGTTGGTTCACATCTACTGGTGTAGGAAAATTCAAAGAACTGAATCTTAAGCTTGTAAATATTTGCAGTTTTTTCATCCCCTGATCTTGGAAAACATGCAGTCCAGTCATAAACCTGTACTTATTTGCTATTTTTCCCATCCCCAGATCTTGTAGGATAACCCAGTCATAAACTTATTTGTTCCTGTCTCCAGATCTCGTAGGATATGTTAACCCAGTCATAAACTTATTTGTTCCCATCCCCAGATCTCGTAGGATGTGCTAACCCAATCATAAAATTATTCGTTCCCATCCCCAAATCTCGTAGGAAGTGATAATCCAATCATAAACTTGTTTCCATTCCCAGATCTCGTAGTATGTGATAACCCAATTATAAACTTGTTTCCATTCCCAGATCTCATAGGATGTGATAACCCAATCATAAACTCATTTGTTCCCATCCCCAGATCTTGGAAAACGTATGCAACCCAATCATAAACAAATCTAAACCCAGAGTTGAGCCACCCAAAGAGGAGAAGAAGTCCACAGACAAGTCTGGCGAGAACACCCCAGCCGACAAAAACAACAGTGAACAGGGAAACACCACGGGTCAGTCAACGACAGATGGGCCTAGCAAACCAGAACAGATGGATGTTGATTGATGCTGCGTCTGCTAATGTTCCGTTGACTTTAAATAATATTTGTATACAATTTTGGATTTTTTTTAAAACCATTGAATTGCTATTGTTCTATTGTTGCTGCATTGGTTTTTTTTTTTTAAGCGTTGGTTGCTTGCAAACAATTATTGTAAGCCATGTTTATAAGTTGTTCGATAATGTTGTCTGAATGGTTCATTTTCATTGGTAAGTATACATGTTTACTCAGATTTAAGACAAACAGTAGAAATAGATTTATTAGGTTTTCATAAGCTTTTGTGCACTCAAAATAATGTGGTGTGTGTCGATACTAAATAAATCTTCCTTGTACAAAATAATTGGAAAAAACCAACTCAGGTGTAAAATGCATCTTTTTTTTTTTTTTACCGTTTAAACAAAATTAGATCTTTTATTTAAATGGTAAAGCTGAATATATATATATATATTTTTTTTTTTTTTTTTATTTTTTTTGGGCATTAATCTGTGGTGTAGAGCTAATGAACAGTTTCACAATTCTGATATCATGACTAGAAGTTAGCAGCTGCAGGTGATTTGATAGCAGGCCACTTAACACTGATTGTGCCAACATTTGGATATGTCTTGCTGTTAGAAAAGCTGTGGAAAACTAGTGTGCAAAAAAAATTGCCAAGGAAAACCACAAGATCGGCATTAAATGCTAGGATTGGTTCGTGAAATGGCACGGCGTGCAGATAACTTTTAAAACACAAAATGACCCACTGCTCCCAGCAAGCATGTCATAAAATCTACTAACTAGGGGTGTTTCTTTCTAAGTAGGAGTGAATTTGCCTGAGAGATGAGAAACCAACAGTCTGCATACAAATAAGCTTGATCTGTAAAATGGATGGGCATGCAAAACTAAAGTTCTGGAATGAGACTCAAGTCTAAAAGTGGACAAACAGCCAGCAATTTCTGCTGGAGAATTACAGCTTGTGGACCCCTAAAAAGAAAAATGTCTTGTGTGCTGATTTCAAATTAAAAAAAACTGCATATCCTTTACAGGACATTGCAGATTCAACCCCAGCATTTGTTGTCTCTTGGGTTTTACTAAGCAGTTTTATTTTCAGTAGTTTGCCACTGCTTCCTCATTGGTAGCTCTCAATACTATTGTCAAAATCAACACAGATAGGTCTGCTGCAAATTTGTCCGTAGCTGGAATAGAACTTAGCATTGCGAAATTATGAAACATGTTCACAAAGCCGAAGACTCAAACTAACATATGTAGATAGATTTTAAATCTTAATGATGTGGTAGACAAAAGTATATGTTTTTTAATTAGTACTAAACAGAAAGCAAAATACATTTTTCTTCTGTAGTATTTTAGTACCTAATTGCTCCTTCATTTAACATAGATGGAGCAACATAGATCTTTTTGTCGTCATTGGGTATGAATGTTTGTTGTATTCAACCAAAATTTATCTTAAATTTGCGTTTTCCAGCAAAATTGATATTTTTTGTTTGTGTTGTTTTAATACAAAAAGGCTATTTTGTGTGTGGATACAAAACAAAAAAGAAAATCTATTGTGTACTGATAATAAACTGCTTAATGTTTAAAAAAAATGAATGTGAAAGCAGAAATTTAAAAAAAACAGATGGCCTAATTTACTGCCTGGTACATTGTTCTAATTCTTGTCGCATGCATACAGTACAAAACAGGATGCGGCAAAATTAGATGAGCCGGACCACAGTGCATTCTTGGCGATATTTTTCTTCCAGCACATTCTCTCTGGGTCTGCCTCTCCTCCCCTCCAGCTGTCATGTACTCTAATTGTCTCATAATCACATGACCAAAGGATATAGATTGTTTCCGATATTGGCAAGCTTCGTAAGTCAGCAAAATCTTCTTTGGTTTCTTTGAATCTAGACAGATTATATCTGATACAAAATAGATATTTATCTGTATAGATAGATAATGCAAGCTCTGTCTGTTCTCTGTTGATATCGGATAATCTGTTGTGTTTTGACTGACCAGGGGGACAGAGACCATTGTTGTCATATTACACAGATGTCTGTGTCCTGTATTATTACAAAATAAATCATTTTGTTGTGTGTTAATATTAAGAAGGCATTATGTTTTTATTTTACTTTCAGAATTTTTGTTCTCTTTAGCACTCTCCAGCTGTAAACTCCACTAGACAGTTCCTGGTTGTTTGACTTCTAGACTTTGTTCTTGCTTCAGAACCTGAGTTTTGCGTGCACTTCCATTTTACATATCTGGCTTAGTACTGGGCAGACTGTCAGTTCCTTGATGCACCCAGACTTTAAGGGAAATGCTCCTAATTAGTCACCTCTTTTGGAATGCTTTTTTTTTTTAGAGGGCAGTGGGGTCCTGACCACCCCACCCCAACAGGGCCCCAGAAACCACACAGGGAATTTTAAGAATTTAAAAGTAGCATTGGGACCTGAAGTCACAATGCCTGAATTGGCATATGATTTACTATTTTTTAGGCAGGCCTTAGATTTGGCTCTACAGCAGAGCTTTTTATGGTTAACCAGAGGTTTAACTAACCCCCTGTAAGAGATAATGACACACAGATAAGTTGTAATGAAATGTTTCAGAACAAAAGCGACCTCATGAAAACCATTAATTAACATTTATCAGTCAGCAGGTTCTTAACAGAACAGTGCTGTCGTCACGTCACAGAATGCCTAAAAATCTCTGTCTTAGGCCAGTTCTCCAGACCTGTGTAATTTCATAACCAGTGCATCTTGAATGTGTCTTGTGTCCACCTTCACGGAGGTCGGCCTCTACCTCTTTTTTCCTCAAACTGCCCACCGGCATCATTTTTTAATTGAAAATATATATTTCCGGGATTATTGTGATAGTTAATTTTGTGTGGCCCACCTTCCCACTGCAACCAGCACCCTAATGTGTTGCAGCACAGTTTGGAAGGCTGTTTTCTACAATACTGCACAATTGCATGCTGGAAAATATATATGCTCAGAGCTGATATCATTGGTGCTATACAGACTAGTAGAGTAAAGAACCCTTTCCCAACGCCTTAGGCTTATTGGATATATAGTGCTAGATCTATGTTTTCAGAGCAGTCGGCCCTCTGTTGGGTGATGTGTTCAACATCACGCAGGTCGCCTTTGCTTCCTAGATAGCTTTTTAAGGCTGGGAGCTCTATGGGCATGTCTGGTGGTTAATGAGGCATCTCTGATACTAACACTAATTCACAACAGAAAGAAGGCCATGTAATTTTTCTCTAGCAATTTTTGTAGATTGGGACGAAAAAGACTTTGTCTTGGCATGAAATCATGTGAGCGCATAAACTGATGCATGCTATCAGCAGGATGTGGAGAGGCAAGGCTTCTTATGCTAGTCGGCAAGACACTTGATGAGGATGAGCAGGCATTATTTTAAGATTGCCCTTGGAACTCTTTTGAGTTTACCTAACTTAATGAAAGTGAACGCCCGGCTCACTAGCATAGTTGGCTAAACCTGACTTCGCAACGACTGGGCGACGAACTCCTTGTGGTCCGGGTTCACGCCCGGGGGTAGGCAGAAAAGCCACATTTCTCACAGATTTACGGTATCTATCATGGAATCAAGGCCGAAGGGTTGCGATATCCATAGTACTGAGCCAAAGGGTTAAGAACTCATGGTTTCTGGATTAAAAAAAAAAAGTGAACAGGCATTGAGGAGCGGCTGGCCAAGCAGTGACAATGTTGGGCTTTCATCCCGGGGACCCGAGTTTGACCCTCTGCCAAGATGATGGGAGTTTTTCTGTCGGAGACAAAATTAAACATCCTAACCTGCACAGTACATGGCAGTGACCTTAAAACCTCGGGCTCAAGGCTCCCCACCCATTTCCCCCTATGTCTACACCAACCTAAAAAAAGGTTAAAAACATAGTAGAGAACCTGCATTATTTTTATGTTGCCCTGGACTCCTAAGTTAACTTAGCCTAAAATGTGTCCATATCTTCTTTCTGGATACTGTTAGCATGGTGTATGTGGTTAACAGCAAGGCTGCGATATCTGTTTTGTGGTCCAACACATAAATTAAGCAAACCCTTAATAAGTTGCCATTTACAGCAAGCCTGTTAGGGGGTAGTGGGTCTGTCAACCCATGACCAGCTCTAGCTGACGGGCTGCGTTGCTGACATCACCAGGTCGGGCTAACGATGCGTTATAACAGCGGTTCTCAAACTGCGTGCCGAGGTACCCTGGGGTGCCGTAAGCGTGTGTCAGGGGAGCCGCGGCAATAATCAAGAAAAGTCTGCTAAAAATTGTGAAATTATTGAAGAAGGTATGTAGATACTAAAAGTTCAAATGTAAGTTGTCTTCTCTCACCACTGTCGACAATAATTTATTTCTTGTTTGAGAACCGCTGTGTTGAAGCATCGTTAGCCCGACCTGGTGACGCCAGCAGCACGGCCTGTCAGCTAGAGCTGGTCACGGTCAACTCCCCCTCCCTCTCCCCCCCCCCCCCTTCCCCTTGAGGCCCTGGAATCAGAGTCATCTTAGAAGTTAACAATATTATTATGGGTCTTTGGGCAGACCAAGTGTGATTGGGCACCTGCAACAACCTGCATTAAAAAAATAAGGTAAATGGTTACAATCACTTGATGTACACAGGGTAGCACGGGGCCTGGGGTAGCGCAGTCGATAGGAGACTCGCTACAGCACACGGGCGGTGTTTGAAACCGGACAGTTCCCGGGGTTCACCCAGCCTTTAGGAATGGGTACCTGAGTTAACACACTGCGATAAATGGAAAAATATCGCTGTAGCTAGGGAGCTTCGTGCGGACAGTTTTTCATCTTTAAAAAAAAGGAAGGAACTTTAGGCGTACTGGGCTGTTCAATGATGTATGAATTGGAGTGGGGCCAGAATGTTAGATGGATCCGTCTTGCCCTAATCGTAAACCAGTAAAAATAGTTAATTCATAATCCTGCTCCTGGCTTTCAGTCTATGGACATTTTACTAGACTGCCGTCAGATCGGGAGACCTGGGTTTGAATCCTCAGTAACGCTGGGGACTTTTTGTTTTAGGGGCAAAATACCTGCACACTCGTGGCTACAGCACTCTCCATGCAGCCGTAAATCCTTAGGCTCAAAGACCCCCCTGCCTACACCGCAAAAGTGGTATTATAAAGGCAGTAATTGTCAATTGGCCCGTCAAATCTAGAATGGATAAAAATACATCCTACTGATCTGGGGCCAAGGTGTAGTTCAGAGTAGATGTATAGATTTAAAAAATGATAATTTCTTCTGCTTTTAAAGGAACGTACAAACAAAATGTTTAAAAAAAAAATTAAGGTTGGCATATGTTGATTAATCTGGTAAACTTAGTTTCAGCTTCATAGCAAATGGGTCACCCCATAGTTGCTCGGCTCCTGTGCCAACGAAAAACACACACAGAATGTTTGTCATAGTCCCTTGTGGAAAGATTGATACTAGCATACCCACGCATTAAAAAATACAGTAGCCATCCGAAGTGCTAACACAAACAGTCAAACATTAGAAATGTGGTTCATCATGGATGGTAGCACTAGCAGAAGTCACTGACAGATCAGCAGTTGTGCACACGATCAACTTTAATCACATAATGGCACCACCAATATTGCGACAACTGGCATCGCAACATTTTCTGAAACTACAGTTCGCACCACCACCACGTTGGTCACAGTTGAGAAACATTCCCAATGAATCCACAACTCAAGCGTCATGCCGTACATTCAACTCGGAAGCTGGGCAACGAAACTATATCATTTCAGTCTTCAAATGGAGCAAAAATGCAACAGCCACGGTTTGACCGAAAAAAAAATCAGTGGCCGTGCCTAGTATCCATTGTGACCGGAACTATGTTAATAATTTACTACATACGACAACAAAATTGTTGTCGCGCCAAATATTGACGAAGTCTTGGTGACTTCAGAATGTCTTACAAAATTTTTACACTGTGATCACAAAAATATTTTACACTTTATCTCACTCCAGTAAAATAAATTTTTTTTTAATAAAGGATAATTTAACTTTTACATCAAAATCAAAACAAGATTTAAAATATTTAGCCATTTTTCCTACACGTGTTTAAAAAGAATAAATATTTATACAGTTTTACAATTTAGAATGTACAATGACACATGAGAAACAATTATTATAGTAAATATATTTTTGAAATAGTTATTTTCCCTTTGAAATTCATTATCTCCCCTTCTGTTTATCGTATTACATGCACTATCATATTTTTACCCACACGGAACTGCAGGGTACATCAGTCTGATTTACCGTTACTAGTGCCCTAATTGTAACATTCTTAGAGGTATTTGGGCTTGTCCTGTTGACCTACCACTAGCACTAAATCTTGTTAAGTTTTACGGCGTCAAACATTCAGGCTCTTTTGGTTTGTCATCTAGACTAAGGTTGAACCTCTACTGTGTAAAGCACAATTCGGTTTCAGGAAAGGGCGAGGTTGCACTGATGCCATATTTGCACTAAGACAAGTCAGTGAAAAGACACTCGAATACGATAAAGAGCTGAACGTGGTCTTTGTAGATCAAGAGAATTCATTCGACCATGTAGACAGAGATGTGCTGTGGAGAATTCTTGACGATTACGGAGTGCAGGGTCAATTATTAGACAACATCAGAGCCCTCTATGAAAAAAGTGAAAGTGCAGTAAGAACATTTAGTGGTCTTTCTGAATGGTTCAAAGTCACAACTGGTGTCAGACAAGGATGTGTACTGTCACCATTACTTTTCATAACATACATGGATAAGATCACTGTAGAAGCAAACCCAGACGTGTATGCTATAAACGAATTACTTTTTGCTGATGATCAAACCATACTGTATCAAAATGAATATGATCTACAGGAACATCTGACTACTCTCAACAACAGCTGTTTACAACATAATATGAGAATCAGTACAGAAAAAACAGAAGTTATGAAGATCAGCAGAACACACAGGCCACTGAATATAAATGTTGGAAGTGCCAAAATCAAGCAAACCAAAGAGTTCAAATACTTGGGCAGTATATTTACAGAGGATGGAAGAATGGACAGAGAGATAGAAACAAGAATACAGAAAGCAAATGCTGTCACATACCAACTATCACCTCTGTTAAACATCCAGATATAACCATGAAGACCAAAAGACAATTGATAAAACCATCTTCATTCCAACACTCTGCTACCAGTGCCAAACATGGACAATCAACAAGACCCATGAAAGAAAAATAGAAGCCTGTGAAATGAAATGTCTAAGAAAAGCAGCGAATAAGACCAGACTAGACAGGATAAAGAATATAGACATTAGAAACACTGTCAAAACTACGCCATGTTTAGACTACATAGAACATCAAAGAATGAAATGGTTTGGACATCTAACCAGGATGAAAAATGATCAAATAACATCAAAAATTTTCAACCAAAGAAGCTCAGGATATAGGGCAAGAGGAAGACCAAGGAAACGGTGGATTGACGGGGTATCCGAAACCTGCCAAAAGCATGGCCTCAGAACATCAGATGCTGCCTGCCTTGCTTATGACAGGAACTTGCATCTCCCCACAACGCTTAGCGGCATACGTGGAAGGAAAAAGTAAAGTAAGTAAGTATCTAGACTGAAATCGTCTGATCTCAGGGCGTCGAACGTTTGGGCCTGGGAGGAATAAAAGGCACACAAACACCTTGTCAGGTAAAAGCTGTCTGCACATTTTTTTCCAGCGGAAAGGATGAAGCCTCACTAAAATTATACTGGGGGTTGTGATTAAGTGTTTTAGGTCTGAGAATGCATGAGCCCTCAGGTTCCAGCGTCACTGTACTATGTTTCTCCAACATGCTGTGCCTGTAGTTTCAAACAATGTCAACATTTAACTAGAATGCCAACAGTGTAAAGTGTATCACACGGAGCCATTTGCGTCGCCACTAAGAAAACATTCGATGGGGCGGAGGTCTTAACCGGCTAAATAATTTTATAGTAGCGGAGAAGAGGGCTAAGCGGTAGTATATTGGATGGTTTTGGGACTACAAGAAGTCTGCCTAGAGTTTCCTCTCTGTTTGACAATGTTAAAATTAAAAAAAACTCTACTTGAAGACTTCAACAAAAAATGCATTGATGAGATCAAACTTATGACATCAAGACTTTGATAGCATCAGTTGGAAGTCGACACAACAGCTTTGTAACTAAATGAGAAAAAAGAGGGGGGGGGGGGGGGGGGGTGGGGGAAAAAAAGAAGGGGGGGGGGGGGTGGGGGGGGGGGGGGGGGGGGGGGGAGGGGGGTTTCAGCAGTGAGGTAATGGACAACAAAATTTAACTGTGATGAAATATAAGGTAAGCCGGTTGTGTAAGGTGTGTGTTTGTGTGCTTTAGCGTGTTTTAATTACAATCAAAACACGTTAAAGCATATATACATATATTATACACCCCCCCCCCCACACACACACACATATATAATCTTTTGTAAGGGCATTGTGTTATTATTAATCACTTAAACAAGGCTTAAATTCAGTTTTTTTTTTGCAGTACGCAACTGTACATAGTACCGTCACTTTTTCATGCATAAATTGTTTTTTCAGCGCGACCGTTATAGACATTTTGTAGTGTATGCCGGCACCCCCGTTTTTTTTTGGTCAATTTGTGGCACCGTTTTTTTTTTTTTTTCAAGAAAAAAAAAATAGACCTATACTTCGTTTCCTTGAGCTCCACATCTGGAAATTATCGATGGAGCTGAGCCCTCTCCCCAAATGTTTTCTTTGCGTCAGTGTCCCTGAAGGTCTAGAAACAGCACAACATGACTTAAGAACATGACTGACTGACTGACCTTTTACCCCACCAGCATATCACACTGAGCCATCAGGTGACACAAAGTGCTTCTATTCGGATGAGGATCACCTGTGGAGAGATCCCAGAAACCCCGTTTAACTGTTAGTTTATTTTAGGGCCCCCGGCAACATCCAGGTTTGGGCTTCAAAATAACGACAATGTCGTCCACCAATAGGGACTGAGATTTACACGACGATGACCACTATGCATTATATAAAACTAGAAATTAATAGTTCCCAATTTATTGCCACTTCAGGCATAACAGTTTCGTCCTTTTTAGGATGACATTTTTTTGTTATTTGAAGCCCAACCCTGGCTTTTGCCAGGGGCCGCAATATAGGCAGGCCATAAATATGTCCAATCATCTGAACGCGGTTTCTGGGACCTCTCCACGGCGATCTTCATCCAAATGGTGGCACTTTGTGTCATCGGGTGTTTATCGCTTGTGTGGTATCCTGGTGGGGTAGAAAGTCAGTCAGTTCCCAACTAGGGGATTTAATTCAATTGCAAGGGAAAATACTCTTTGCATATTTTAATTTCTTTTAATTGCTTTTAGTTACAGACATCCATTGTTATCCCTAAAGATCTCAAACAGTTTAATTAGCACATGCATTTTATTTGTAAATTTTAGCAGAATTTAAAGTTTATGCAAATGATAAAAAACAAATTGGTCACAATTTTTTAAATATGAAAACAAAATTAACTGGAAATGCTGTCTATTATTATTTAGTCTGGTCATATCTTGCCAATAATTGATTAGGTCCTTTACTTTTCGATCATTATTATGATTAGATTTTTCTTTGGACGACGCGTAATGTGTCGCAATTTAATAACAATGTAAGTCAATACAAGCATTCGAACAATATTACGAACAATATTACAAAACACTTTTCACAGCAGAACAAACCAACTCCGAAATACAAAAAAGCTTTTAAAATATACCAAAAAGATCACTGATGAACAAAAAGAATTAGTAGATGCAGAAATAACTTTAGATGACATTACATCGGCAATAGATGCCAATTTTAAACTATACCATGTTAAAAGTGTATCAAGAAGCATTCAGAAAACAACAGCTTCCGGAGAGTTGTAACTTGTCATACATCACTTTGATACCAAAAGGAGATGCGAACAGGAAATTGATTAGTAACTATAGACCAATATCTTTATTTAATATCGACTACAAAATTTTAAAAATACTAACCAAAAAATTACAGCCAGTGATGGAAAATATGATACACATAAACCAACAGTGTGGGGTTAAAACCAGAAACATAAGTAATCATACACAATTTGTAGAAGATTTAATCACATTTGCCCACCAGAAAGACTGTCAAACCTCTCTCCTGTCGATGGATCAGGAGAAAGCGTTTGACAGAATTTCTCATTCATATTTATTAAATGTATTGAATGAATGTAACATTGGCCCATATTTTACATCCTGGGTTAAAATACTCTATACTCAACCCAAAAGTCAAGTTTTGGTCAACCATACTTTATCAGCAGAGTTTCATTTAACAAGATCAGTAAGACAAGGCTGTCCCCTATCACCTTTACTGTACGTGTTAGCCCTTGAACCTCTGCTGGAAAAGATCAGACAAGATGAAAACATTAAAGGTACTTTCATACCTGGAGCGGAAGTTTGCAAACTCATTGCTTATGCAGATGACACCGCATTCTTCCCCTCCAGTGATGAAAGTATAAGGAAAATAATAGACACTTTCACAGATTTTGGCAAAGGAAGTGGGGCAAAGATAAATATGAATAAATCTTACATCATGGGACTGGGCAAGTGGAGGAATAAAACTGATTTTCCCCCTGATATTAAAGTATCCGAAACTGTTAAACTATATGGTATCACTTTTCCAAATCATCCTGACAGATTTAACGACCACAGTTGGACAGAGTTAGCCCAGTCCATCAAAAAGAAACTAACAAGATACAAATACTTCAGTTCCACAATATTCACAAGAAGTCAGCTAGTAAATACGTTCATCATACCTAAAATCCTGTACATAACCACAGTTTTAGACCCACCAAGAGAAGTAATTAGCAAAATAAATACTGCCATTAGACAATTGTCTTCAGATCATCCATCCCATGTATCAAACAAAATACACTAATTCAATCAAAAGAACAGGGAGGCATTGATTTACAAGACACCAAAACAAAAATAACATCATTAAGAATAAAACATGTAGCACAAATAATTAACTACCCAGAGAAATATCCTCTGGCCATGTATTATATAGCAGTCAGGCTAAATTATATAAAGAAGATTGATAACAGCAGTCCTCATTACTTTGGCAGTCTGCCCCCATATTACAAAACATGCATTCAAAGTATAAAAGGTAATGAGAGTATAATACAAAATTCTACTAAACAGATATACAAACAATTTTTCACCAAACTAGCACCCCCATTAGCAATCAGAATTACAAGGAGTCAGCAGTATAATGTAACAGACTTTTCTGAAATTTTCAAAAACTTACACAAACCACAAATTTCACCAACAGCAAAGGAAGTGACCTATAGATTGATATTTAACATGACACTAACTAGACACAAACTGGCAATTTTGGTACCATGTCAGCTGTGTCAACAAAACCTGCATGAGACAGAAGAACACATCTTTTTTACATGTCCAATAATACAAGCCACTCTCCAAACTCTACAGATTATTTTAGACACCTATACCAAACAAAACACTGATGTATACAAAGCAATATTTCTAAATATTATCCCTAAAACAAATACTGACAAATTTGAAGAACTTTTAGCAGCAGTAGCAAACTATAGAGTATTAATATGGCAGTGCAGATGCAGAGCAGTCCATAGAAAAACTAACTACACTAGTAACACAATTTTACACCAATACAAATCCATCATTGATAAGATTTTTCGATAAATAATTAAATGTCAATCTGAGTCTACAATTACAAACAAATGAAAAGTTGTACGCCTCATTTTATGTTTATTTTATATTTGATTATGTCAAAATTGCATTTAAGTGTGTAACATACTTCAATTTACAGCAAGTAACTGTAAAGATTATTTTGTTAAATTGGTAGACATACAAAGTTATCTCAAATACAATAAGAAACTGTAAAGTATATGTTTGTATTTGACTGACTGACTTTCTACCCCACCAGGACATCACACAAGCGATAAACACCCGATGACACAAAGTGCCACCATGTGGATGAGGATCGCCGTGGAGAGGTCCCAGAAACCGCGTTCAGACATTTGGCCATATTTATGGCCTGCCTATATTGCGGCCCCTGGCAAAAGCCAGGGTGGGGCTTCAAATAACAAAAAATTTCGTCCTAAAAAGGACGAAAATAAATGGCAACGATATAATCGATGTTTGTATTTATAATGCCATGCATGTAAAAAGATTTTGCGCAAACACACATTATACAAACAAACGGCAACATTTGTAATCAAACACGTACACAAATACCTACAAAGCAAAACATGCAAACACTACACTGAACACACACGATTTTGAAAAAAAAAAAAAAAAAAAAAAAACGATGACCAGAACCTTATTGCGGTGACAAAAAAAAAAAAATATTTAAATATTAAAAAAAAAAAAAAAATGTAAGTCAAGTTTCTTCCCTTGAGTTCAATTCTGTCTTTAAGCGTGGGTTATACAGAGCTGTCGGGCGCGAATCATAGGTTTTACTACGAAGGTGGCAATCCGAGCCCTTGAGGTTAATTGCTGCAGATTTCACCTGCCTCCATTCATATCTCTGGTTGGCCTTCTTTTCAGTTGGTGACACTAAGTGTTTGCAGGTTTGTCTGGACATTATATATCTCCATCGTCTTCTTGTTCTGTCTCGTGGTCTACAACCATTCAGCTTCCTTGTGTATACAGTTTTTACCTCTCTGCTATCAGACATTCTCTCAATATTAATTAGTCGACTCTTACGACGTGCTTTTTGGGGAGGCAGTGATCTTATTCTTGTCCCCCCCCCCCCCCCCCCCCCATAATGTGACCCCGAAACCCACAATGAAAACAGGGTGACTTTCCTTATGTAGCCGGGCGGCCACGAGTTTGACTGCACTTGCGAAGAAGTCTGGCATGCAAAGGTCAAAAGTTGATTAAAGGGCTTTTACTGCGCTGTGCACTTGGCTGGCAATGGTCAGTCGCCTGTCGTGGCGAACTCGCGAGGTCTCGTCACGGCACAGGTGCAGCCAACTGTCGAAATAGAGAGACTGGCTCATTGTATTCACGGAGGTGGTAATACGTTGTATAGTTAGTTTTGGTGCTATAAGATCTGAATTTTTACTAGTCGTTAAACTGTTAAAATCTAGATATAAGTGTATATCATTGCTTGGAGAAATTTGTATTTCAGGCCACTGTGGGCGAACTTTCATCTTTGTTCCCTGATGTGCTCAGCGCGTGGTCTGTATGGAAACAACGTTGTTTGTTAATGTATTGCTATTTGTGAACAACGTGAGTTTGTGTTCAGTAAAATGAACATGTGTTAAATTTGATAAGTTTTGATTCGGATTAGGACTAGTTGTTAGTGTGTCCGTTACTGCTGATTAGACTTCATACAAAATATATCCTGTCAGGGCTAAAATACAATAGGTCTTATTCCCCGCCTTGCAAACTTTTTCTTTTTTGTTACTGAGGCAGCTTGAGTACGGGTTTGGCTCCCAAAACCACGACAATGTTTGGTGGAGCTTTTATATCCTTGGAGTAGAGATGATTTTAAGGAATAGGTTTTTATATTATCCGTTATAGTTACCTCCCCCCTTTCCTCTAACAAAACATCCCCCTTAGGTTTTACTTCTAGTACATTTCCAATCCATTGAGTGGCGTGTCACGGGGAGTGTCCTATGTTCAGGAGTGTCCGAAAAGAGACCTATACTTAAATCCCTAAGCTCCAAATCTGAAAATTAGCGATTGAACTGAGCTATCTCCTTCTGTTCGTGTGTGTGTGTGTGTGTGTGTGCATCGGTAGTAGTATAGGATGTATCAATTTTTATTAATTATTCCACCTCTCCACCTCCCTTCCACCTCCCCACCTCCCTTACACCTCTCTACCTCCCCACCTTTCTAGCTCATGTCTTAATCCGGAAGTTCAAAGGTCATATTTGTGTGTGTGTGTGTGTGATTTTTTTTTCAAGATGGCTAATTTTTCCCAGCTGTCAGGGGCGTCTCCTCCAAAAAATAAAATCTTGTTTGAATTTTTTATCTTGAGAATATTTTTTTCCCAAAAAGATGGTGAAAATGTTTTCTTCAATAGTCAGAATTTCCCCAAATATTTTTTTTAAAAAGATGTTTTTTTTTCTCTCCAAGATGTCGGTCTTGTCATCTCAGAATAAAAATTTGCAATATATATATATATATATATATATATATATATATATATATATATATATATATATATATATATATATATTGTCTGTAACACCTCGGGGGCTTTGGGGGCACTGGAAAATCTTGTAGGTCCCTTGTCGTTATTTCAGTCTACCCCTGCATCCCACCTGTAGTAATTAGAAGACGTATAACAGTTTATATAATTGTTTATTGTTTCACATTTCCAATTTTGTTCATCAAGGTACAATTTATGACAGACAAAATCAACATTAAAATTCGAATATTTTCAACAATAAATTAGGTATAAATTAGGCAAATACTTCATGACATAGTTGGCAAAAACATAGGTAACATTTTCACCGGACAAATACCTTTTATTGTTAGTATTGTCTAGGTTGAATTTTATTTTACATATCGACAAAGTTAATTTTTTCAATGGCATGTCACAAATCATATTTTTCATCAGTAAAAGCTGCATATTATCGATGACAGATTTTGTGTTTTTTTTTTTACATATAGACAAGCAATATCACAGACATTTAAATGGTGTCACAGTAAAGTAGCGTGTAAGTCACCGGACTGTGTTGTATGTACATAGTTTATAGGAAAGACAGGTGATATTTATGATACAGGACAGACAGAAAACAGAAATTAGATGGCCAGAGGAGAAGTTGAAACTTTATCGTCGTGTACTTTCCTTTTAATATATAAATAAGACAACAATTTTCTATGTTGTTTGAGTGTAAAAATTGACGAGACGTGTAATTTGAAGCCTACATTGGTCCCTCCCTGTGGTTTTTGTGTATCGAGTACGTTCAAAAATGTGACTCTGTCTAAAGTGTTGTGGTGCTTTGAAAGTCCTTTGGTGCTAGTTTTGTTGTATTCGCCGAAACAGTGGTAAGTTTTGCTGCACAGGGATATCATCCCACCCCCCTCATATTCTAATTTAAAAAGCCCTGGGGCTCTCTTCTCATAGAGTTTTCTATCTCTACAGGCCTGACAGTCTAAGGAGACGTTACCCTCATTGGAAACAAATAGAGACTTGTGCGCAAGACAGACTTCAGAGGGAAACCATTGATCGTAGATACTATAGAACTCGGGGCGAAGGTGGGGCTTAACAACATCGGAAAGGTCGTTGCTACTGAGAGCTAAATAGAGAGAGTCTGTGTCCAGCTCCCAGAGTTAAGAGTCGGCCCTATCTATAAAGTCGTAATAGAACTCTAACATTCCTAATTTGGCGTACTGGTATACAAAAAACCCTATCTGGAGAGGGAGATCCCAAACTGTCTTCTTCTTCAACATCTCTACTTCATAAAGGTTGCCGCTCAGGTTCGACATTTTCTTAAATAGGGGATTATTGACTTTTGTCGAGGTACTAGCCCCAAGACACTAGGAGAAGTCGGTATGTTTTGACTTGTTGGTCAAAGTCTTACCATATGCAGCGTTCCCTAATATGTGTTTTCTCGCCACTGCTAAGTTGTTGTCAGATATATCGGTGAGAAGAAGAAAGGTTTATGTGTTCCTAAGTGTGCGACCGTTCGCTAGTCTGGGAAAGAAAATGTTGGGTTTATAAGTAACATTTGGTCAGGAAAGGAAAGGAAAGAAAATTAGTATGTCTTTATGTGTGAAACGTTTGTTGAGAAGGAGAAAGGTTAGTGTAACTACAAAACACATATACAGAAACAACAACAACACGTATGCATACAGAAATGTGACATGGAAAACATTTCAACATATACACACACACACACACACACATATATATATATATATATATATATATATATATATATATATATATATATATATATATATACACACACACACACACACACACACAAAATCCCACAGTCAGTAGCATGGTGTGAATGAAACAAACGCAACATATTTATTAAATAGAAATTTTCTTTAAAACTTTACTACCGGTTCAGGAAACACATAACGCCTGTGACAACTGTTAATTAAAAAAAAAAAAAAGCAACTGCTATAGTAAGAAACAACATTCAAAAACCACAGAAAGTTGGTTTGGTTGTGGGGCATGTAAGGCTCTGATATTGGGTTTCTTCCCTACTTATACGGGCTGCCTCATAATCGAAGATCTGGGTGCTGGTACTGTATTTTGCTGTGGTGTGTGTTTGTGTGTGTGTTTTAGAAACAACTTAGAATGAAACAAGTCTATTACTTGGGGGTATTGGTATTGTAGGTGTTGGTGATTGTGTGTTCGAACCGGTTGCACCTAGTGTTGGTGGTGTTGTGGTGGATCCTGTCCTTCTTGTAGTATGTGGTCCAGAGTGGTTCAATTGATGAACCACTAGCTCACTTGTCCAAATGAAAATTCGACCACTTTGATCACATATACAGTTAGAATAGCCGTGTCTTCTTTTGGTGTGCTGCACGAACTGCTGAGTCCTTGCGAATGTCTCTCCACAAGCCAGAAAACTATGTTGTTTCACTTTAGGCATGGCTTGAATAAAGCTTGAAAGAACAAGGAAAAAATTATAATGTTTATATATGAACCTTAAGGGTTCGGAATACTGAAGAAGAAATACATTGCATAAAACAACGCTTAAGTTTGTTGTCTCATCTGGCGAACTCGTATTATACGTCGTGTATTGTATACACGAACTAAACGTTCAAGTTGCGGTCTGGCTATATCCCATATATCCGCCTTTGTTAATTTTATTGCCAGCACAGCACTTAATTGGTCTTGTACTACACAGTCGAACTCGTCAAGTACACAAGAATTAAACTGGCTATCATAGCCTTCTGGGTTTCCAGGTGGCCCGGCTATACAACCTAAACAATATCTGTCTTGTTCCATTTTAAGCTGACGCCAAACCTTCCACAGACACATTACACGTCTCTCTACTGCATTTGTTGGTGTAAAGTTTATAGTTGGTGGTGGTTGCCTATCAAAGAATACAATCTGTCTAGTCAGTTTGTCTAAGGCGACAACTATCAGTTCCTCCATTGTTAGTTTGATGTGCATCATGAGAGTAAGTTACTCATGTGTCAACTCCTTAAAATGTTCATCGGTACAAAAAAGACCACTGTATTCAATACAACCAGCGCAGATAACCGAACATTTGTCGATGATGGATAGACAAAGTTTCCGGACCACAGAACTCTGTGTATCCATCTCTGAAATGAATACATTGATGATATAAGTATATGTATCTCTTTTATATGACCACCGAGGTAGAGTGAGAGTGAGAGAGAGAGAGAGAGAGAGAGAGAGAGAGAGGGGGGGGGAGAGGGGGAGAGAGAAAGAGAGAGAGACAATATGTGTGTGTGTGTGTCTATGTAGTAGTAGCAGTAGTAATATTAATAGCAGTAGTATGTCAACTTATGAACCGATAAAGTCGGGGTGCCTCTGTCTGAGAAATAAGGAACCAACAGTCTGCCTCTGATATGTGTTTGTCTGCATACAAGTAAACCAACTCTGTGCAGGGGCTACGATACTCAGATCCTGGCTTTAAAGTCGGATTGCATCTGCCTGATAGACAAGGAACCAACAGTCTGTCTCTGATATATCAAATATGTGCAACCACCGCTCACCGCACAAAACTATCCTTATATGACCACCGAGGTAGAGTGAGAGAGAGAGAGAGAGAGAGAGAGAGAGAGAGAGAGAGAGAGAGAGAGAGAGAGAGAGAGAGAGAGAGAGAGAGAGAGATGTGCACGGTCTGCTGTCATATCAACCACGGCGACGGTCGATTCGGGTTCCTTGTTTTAACAGTGTCAACACACAGCAGAGAGAGAGAGAGAGAGAGAGAGAGAGAGAGAGAGAGAGAGAGAGAGAGAGACAATATGTGTGTGTGTCTATGTAGTAGTAGCAGTAGTAATAGTAATAGCAGTAGTATGTCAACTTACGAACCGATACAGTCGGGGTGCCTCTGTCTGAGAAATAACAGTCTGCCTCTGATATGTGTTTGTCTGTATCTGTTGTGTTTGCTGTTATGATAAAAAAGACAGCTCATTACAAGAGAAGCCAACCTAAACAAGAGAAGCAGAGAACAGACATATAAACTTACTGTTTATCTTTTGTCCTGTGGAATACGTGAGCGCGACTTACGAACCGAGAATCGGGGCTGTTGCTTGGAATAAAAGTCACACATTTTCAGCCCCGTTTTATCTAAAGGGAACAGAAAACTCAGGGAGACAACAGATGTACAAGCCTTTTGTAAAAATGCTAATATGGTTCGGGTCTAATCTGTTTTAAAGTGTTAATAATCCCCAGCTAATTCTTAAGTGATATGCAGGCGACCTGGGCTTTGTATTAGGTTTTTAAATAATTTGTGTAAATTCTTTGATCTGCCTTCATACAGTGACTAATGACTTTTCCTTGTTTTTTTTTAGTACCGCGACATCTGGTATTCAGAGGCGATGCTTCCTTTCTAGTTGTGGGGTAAAAACAACTATGTTTCATAAGAGATGTCCTATAACAAAACAACAAAGGAGCGGTAGCTGGCCTGTGGGACTCACATCTTCTATTAACCACATCGAATCGGAGGCTTCTATTCCTTGTATCATAGCCACACCAGACCACAATCAGCTACCAGCTCTCTAAGACGGCTATAGACAGGAAAAGCAGAACAGAGGAGGGGACAAGACACGAACACCCACACATTTTTTCTTTGCCTAATTTTTACCTAATGTATTGTTGAAAATGTTCGAATTTTAATGTTTATTTTGTCTGTCCAAACTTGTACCTTGATGAAACAAAATGGAAATGCTAAACAATAAACGATAATATAAACTGTTATACGTCTTCTGCTTCTATTTTTTAATTACTGTTGTTTGTTACCAGGGAGTGGGTAATTACTACAGGTGGGATACAGGGGTAGACAGAAAGAACTACAAGATTTTCTAGTGCCTCCAAAGCCCCCGAGGTGTTCCAGACAAAAAAAAAAAAAAAAAAAAAAAAAAAAAAAAAAATAATATATATATATATATATATATATATATATATATATATATATATATATATATATATATATATATATATATATATTTAGCAACTTTTTATTTTAAGATGACAAGACTGACATCTTGGAGAGAAAAAAATCATCTTTTTAAAAAAATTTTTGGGGAAATTCTGACAACTGGAGAAAACATTTTCACCATCTTATTGGAAAAACAAATATTCTCAAGATAAAAAATTCCAACAAGATTTAATTTTTTGGAGGAGACGCCCCCGACAGCTGTTGGGAAAAATTAGCCATCTTGAAAACAAAACCACACACAAAATATGACCTATATTTTTGAACCTTTAAACTTCCGGATTAAGACATCAGCTAAGGAGAAGGGAGGTGGAGATGTGTAGGGGAGGTGGAATAATTAGTAAAAATTGATACATCCTATACTACTATCGGTGTCTCTTAAGGGCTAGAAACCCCACAGCACGAGTGGGGATGAAAATTGAATGCATTGCCCATAGAAATGAAAATATTACAGCCTAGCCGTAAACTGCAAAGCAACGTGCTAGTACTGGTGTGCAGAAGAAAAGGAAATGTAAGATAAATCTTTTTCTTCTCCTGTTCTATCCTTCAGCGCCAGGTTCTGAAAAACCATTGTGTTCGAACCTTTGTATGTGCTGTGTAGATAATATTTACATTAGTGCCACCAGTACGGACAGCTGATAAGAATTGTCCGCCTGTGTCGCCGTTCGCACGTAACTCTGTAGCTACAGCGACTTTCCTCCATATACCCCAGTGTGTCAACTCTGGTACCCGTTTTATGGAGGTTGGGTGAACCCCATGAACCACCCGGTTTCGAACACCGACCGAGGGCTGCAGCGAAGCATTTGAAAGCTAGCCTCTTATCGACTGCGCTAACGCGGCCTCCTAATGAGCTACGTTATGTTAATGCAGACGCTTCGAATGCTGTCTGCGATCAAATGAGTAGTGCAATAGAACAGACAGAGAAGCCGCACCAATAACCGACCAATCACCGTGTGCCTGGGCCCAAAAATGTGAGTTGTACCGCGGACATTTAATCAGGCTGCAGCTGGTACTATTAGCATGTCGACTTTGCGTTAACTACTGAATAAGGGGATGGAGCATGTGTGGGAATGGCCTGACGTCACCAGGTCGGGCTAACGATACGTTACAGCAGCGGTTCTCAATCTGCGTGCCGAGGTACCCTGGGGTGTCGTAAGCGTGTGTCAGGGGAGCCGCGGCAATAATCAAGAAAAGTCGGCTAAAAATTGTGAAATTATTGAAGAAGGTATGTAGATACTAAAAGTTCAAATGTAAGTTGTCTTCTCTCACCACTGTCGACAATAGTTTATTTCTTGTTTGAGAACCGCTGTGTTGAAGCATCGTTAGCCCGACCCGGTGACGCCAGCAGCACGGCCCGTCAGCTAGAGCTGGTCATGGTCAACCCCCCCCCCCTCCCTCTCCCCCCCCCACCCCCCCCTTTCCATTGGGGCCCTGGAATCAGAGTCATCTTAAAAGTTAACAGTATTATTATGGGTCTTTGGGCAGACAAAGTGTGATTGGGCACCTGCAACAACCTGCATTAAAAAAAGGTAAATGGTTACAATCACTCGCTGCAGCACGCGGACGGTGTTTGAAACCAGACGGTTCCTGGGGTTCACCCAGCCTTTAGGAATGGGTACCTGAGTTAACACACTGGGGTAAATGGAGAAATATCGCTGTAGCTAGGGAGCTTCGTGCGGACATTTTTTCATCTTTAAAAAAAAAGGAAGGAACTTTAGGCGTACTGGGCTGTTCAATGATGTATGAATTGGAGTGGGGCCAAAATGTTAGACGGATCCGTCTTGCCCTAATCGTAAACCAGTAAAAATAGTTAATTCATAATCCTGCTCCTGGCTTTCAGTCTATGGACATTTTACTAGACTGCCGTCAGATCGGGAGACCTGGGTTTGAATCCTCGGTAACGATGGGGACTTTTTGTTTTAGGGGCAAAATACCTGCACACTCGTGGCTACAGCACTCTCCATGCAGCCGTAAATCCTTAGGCTCAAAGACCCCCCTGCCTACACCGCAAAAGTGGTATTATAAAGGCAGTAATTGTCAATTGGCCCGTCAGATCTAGAATGGATAAAAATGCATCCTACTGATCTGGGGCCAAGGTGTAGTTCAGAGTAGATGTATGAATTTAAGTAGTGATAATTTCTTCTGCTTCTAAAGGAACGTACAAACAAAGTGGTTTAAAAAAAATTAAGGTTGGCAAATGTTGATTAATCTGGTAAACTTAGTTTCAGCTTCATAGCAAATGGGTCACCCCATAGTTGCTCGGCTCCTGTGCCAACGAAAAACACACACAGAATGTTTGTCATAGTCCCTTGTGGAAAGATTGACACTAGCATACCCACGCATTAAAAAATACGATAGCCATCCGGTGCTAACACAAACAGTCAAACATTAGAAATGTGGTTCATCATGGATGGTAGCACTCGCAGAAGTCACTGACAGATCAGCAGTTGCGCACACGATCAACTTTAATCACATACTGGCACCACCAATATTGCGACAACTGGCATCGCACCATTTTCTGAAACTACAGTTCGCACCACCACGTTGGTCACAGTCGAGAAACATTCCCAATGAATCCACAACTCAAGCGTCATGCCATACACTCAACTCGGAAGCTGGGCAACGAAACTATATCCTTTCAGTCTTCAAATGGAGCAAAAATGCAACAGCCACCGTCTGACGGAAAAAAAATTAAGTGGCCGTGCCTAGTATCCATTGTGACCGGAAGTATGTTAATAATTTACTACAAACGACATCAAAATTGATGTCGCGCCAAATATTGACGAAGTCTTGGTGACTTCAGAATGTCTTACAAAATTCTTACACTGTGATGACAAAAATATTTTACACTTTATCTCACTCCAGTAAAATAAATTTGTTTTTATAAAAGATAATTTTACTTTTACATCAAAATTGAAACAAGAATTAAAATGTTTAGCAATTTTTCGTACACGTGTTTAAATAGAACAAATATTCAGAAAGTTTTGCAATTTAGAATGTATAATGACACATGAAAAACAATTATTATAGTAAATATATTTTTGAAATAGTTATTTTCCCCTTTGAAATGCATTATCTCCCCTTCTGTTCATCGTATTACATGCACTATCATATTTTTACCCACACGGAACTGCAGGGTACATCAGTCTGATTTACCGTTACTAGTGCCCTAATTGTAACATTCTTAAAGGTATTTGGGCTTGTCCTGTTGACCTACCACTAGCACTAAATCTTGTTAAGTTTTACGGAGTCAAACATTCAGGCTCTTTTGGTTTGTCATCTAGACTGAAATCTTCTGATCTCAGGGCGTCGAACGATTGGGCCTGGGAGGAATAAAAGGCACACAAACACCTTGTCAGGTAAAAGCTGTCTGCACATTTTTTCCAGCGGAAAGGATGAAGCCTCACTAAAATTATACTGGGGGTTGTGATTAAGCGTTTTAGGTCTGAGAATGCATGAGCCCTCAGGTTCCAGCGTCACTGTACTATGTTTCTCCAACATGCTGTGCCTGTAGTTTCAAACAATGTCAACATTTAACTAGAATGCCAACAGTGTAAAGTGTATCACACGGAGCCATTTGCGTCGCCACTAAGAAAACATTCGATGGGGCGGAGGTCTTAACCGGCTAAATAATTTTATAGTAGCGGAGAAGAGAGCTAAGCGGTAGTATATTGGATGGTTTTGGGACTACAAGAAGTCTGCCTAGAGTTTCCTCTTTGTTTAACAATGTTAAAATAAAAAAAAAAATAAAAAATTCTTCTTGAAGACTTCAACAAAAAATGCATTGATAAGATCAAACTTATGACATCAAGACTTTGATAGCATCAGTTGGAAGTCGACACAACAGCTTTGTAACTAAATGGGAAAAAAATGGGGGGGGGGGGGGGGTGGAGGGGGGGTTTCAGCAGTGAGGTAATGGACAAAAAAATTTAACTGTGATGAAATATAAGGTAAGCCGGTTGTGTAAGGTGTGTGTTTGTGTGCTTTAACGTGTTTTAATTACAATCAAAACACGTTAAAGCATATATACATATATTATACACCCCCCCCCCATCCCACACACATATATATAATCTTTTGTAAGGCCATTGTGTTATTATTAATCACTTAAACAAGGCTTAAATTCAGGTGTTTTTTTCTGTCAGTACTGTACATAGTACCGTCACTTTTTCATGCATACATTTTTTTTTCAGCACGACCGTAATAGACACTTTGTAGTGTGTGCCGGCACCCCGTTTTTTTTGGTCAATTTGTGGCACCGTTTTTTTTTTTTTTCAAGAAAAAAAAAATAGACCTATACTTCGTTTCCTTGAGCTCCACATCTGGAAATTATCGATGGAGCTGAGCCATCTCCCCAAATGTTTTCTTTGGGTCGGTGTCCCTGTAGGTCTCGAAACAGCACAACATGACTTAAGAACATGACTGACTGACTGATTTCTTACCCCACCAGCACATCACACTGAGCCATCAGGTGACACAAAGTGCTACTATTCGGATGAGGATCACCTGTGGAGAGATCCCAGAAACCCCGTTTAACTGTTAGTTTATATTAGGGCCCCCGGCAACATCCAGGGTGGGGCTTCAAAATAACAAAAATTTCGTCCACCAATAGGGACTGAGATTTACACGACGACGACCACTATGCATTTTAAAAAACTAGAAATTAATAGTTCCCAATTTATTGCCACTTCAGGCAAAACAGTTTCGTCCTTTTTAGGATGACATTTTTTGTTATTTGAAGTCCCGCCGCAATATAGGCAGGCCATAAATATGGCCAATTGTCTGAACGCAGTTTCTGGAACCTCTCCACGGCGATCCTCATCCATATGGTGGCACTTTGTGTCATCTGGTGTTTATCGCTTGTGTGATGTCCTGGTGGGGTAGAAAGTCAGTCAGTCCCAACTAGGGGATTTAATTCAATTACAGGGGAAAATACTTTTTGCATACTTTAATTTCTTGTAATTGCTTTCATTACAAAACATCTATTGTTATCCCTAAAGGTCTTAAACAATTTTATTATTACATACATTTTATTTGTAAATAGTAGCAGAATTTAAAATTTATGCAAATAATGAAAAAAGAATTGGTCAAAATTTTATAAATATGAAAACAAAATTACCTGGAAATGCTGACTATTATTATTTAGTCTGGTCATATCTTGCCAATGATTAATTAGGTCCTTTACTTCCTAATCATTAATATGATTAGATTTTTCTTTGGACGACGCGTAATGTGTCGCAATTTAATAACAATGTATGTCAAGTTACTTTCTCTTCTTCTTGTCCTATTCTGTCTTTTAGTGATGTTTATTGCTGCATATATCACCCGCCTCCATTCATATCTCTGGTGGGCCTTCTTTCCAGTTGGTGACATTAGTGTTTGCAGGTTTGTCTGGACATTATATATCTCCATCGTCTTCTTGTTCTGTCTCGTGGTCTACAACCATTCAGCTTCCTTTCCGGTTAAAATGGACGCTAGACAGCGGCGCCGTTCGGAACAGAGGCAAATTTTTTGCTTCTGCCGGACGGTGGCCGATGCATTTTTGCTCCATTTGTAGATTGGATATAGTTTCGTCGCCCAGCTTCTGAGTTGAATGCATGGCGTGACCCTGTGAGCTGTGGATTGCATTTGGAATGTTTTTTTTTTCGACTGTGACCAACGTGGTGGTGTGAAATGTAGATTCAGAAAATGGCGCGATGCCTGTCGTTATGCTTGCTGGACCCGTATTAAAATTGATCACGCGGATAACTGCTGATCTGTTGACGACAAGTTCTGCTATCATCAATGATGAACTGCATTTCTAATGTTGGACTGTTTGTGTTAGCACTTCGGATGGCTACCATATGCTTTAATGCGAGTGTATGCTAGATATGCTGAGACAGCAGTTTGTCAATCTTTCCACAAGGGACTGTGATAGACATTCTGAGTGTTTTTCGCTGGCACAGGAGCGGAGCAAAGATGGGGCAACCCGTTTGCTATGAAGCTGAAACTAAGACTACCAGACCAGCTTCCTTGTGTATACAGTTTTTACCTCTCTGCTATCAGACATTCTCTCAATATTAATTAGTCGACTCTTACGACGTGCTTTTTGGGGAGGCAGTGATCTTATTCTTGTTTCCCCCCATAATGTGACCCAGAAACCCACAATGAAAACAGGGTGACTTTCCTTATTTAGCCGGGCGGCCACGAGTTTGACTGCACTTGCGAAGAAGTCTGGCATGCAGAGGTCAAAAGTTGATAAAAGGGCTTTTATTGCGCGGTGCACTTGGCTGGCCATGGTCAGTCGCCTGTCGTGACAGACCTCGCGTGGTCTCGTCACGGCACAGGTGCAGCCAACTGTCGAAATAGAGAGACTGGCTCATTAAATTCACGGAGGTGGTAATACGTTCTATAGTTAGTTTCGGTGCAATAAGATCTAAATTTTCACTAGTCGTTTAACTGTTAAAATCTAGACATCAGTGTATATCATTGCTTGGAGAAATTTGTATTTCAGGCCACTGTGAGCGAACTTTCATCTTTGTTACCTGATGTGCTCAGCGCGTGGTCTGTGTGGAAACAACGTTGTTTGTTAATGTATTGCTATTTGTGAACAACGTGAGTTTGTGTTCAGCAAAATGAGCATGTGTTAAATTTGATAAGTTTTGATTCGGATTAGGACTAGTTGTTAGTGTGTCTGTTACTGCTGATTAGACTTCATACAGAATATATCCTGTCAGGGCTAAAATAGGTCTTATTCCCCGCCTTGCAGACTTTTTCGTGAGTACTGTGACGTGACGCGTGGTTTAAATGTTTATGTTGTTGAGTAGGGATCTTCCTTTCAACACATTCTCTCCACTAGATACACCGAACTAAAATCTGAGCTATGTTGCTCTCAGACAAAGTCCTGGATATCCAAGAAAACAGCCATATTGGCTCGTTAAGTATATTAACATTAGCTGAACTTGGTACCCACAAGAGAAGGCAAGGAATTTTAGATGTCTATCATACCTAATGAATTATTAGACAGGGCAAGTGATTCCTCCGTCATCTACCTTCTCCCGGTGTTATTATAAATAATTAAAGAATTATTATATTATTAATTGAGCCCCCACCAAATGTAATTCTATCTATGTTTAGTTAAACAGGTAAGACTGAATACACTTGGAATTTAACAAACGATGTAGTATAAAACTTGACATACAGCTTTATTTTCTAACAATCAGTTAATTGACATACCCAGTTTGTTGTGTTTACACAAACAGTGACTAGCTAAAGTTATGATAGTAATGGGTTGTTTCAGCGCGAGAACAGCACCTGGGATTAGAGTGGTGTGATGAAGGTGATAAAGTATGAACAATTTATGAACATAACTTCCATAGAACCTCTGACAGCCGTGAGCACTGTCAAGCTCTTCCTCCTCTTCCAGCTTCTTCCCTGCTTGTTTCTCCTCCTCGCCCCCACCTCGTTCTCCCCCTCGTTCTCCACCTCGTTCCCCACCTCGTTCCCAGCTGGCCGAGTCTAACCCAATGTAGGCTACTTCATGGACTGATCGTCACATGGGCGCTGTAATCATGGAAACAAAACACATACGTGTAGTATCTTGACTTACACTAAGAATACATGTATCAATTAATACAACATATAATAATAGGATATAGTAATAAGATATAGCCCATCACTCCTCCTCATATTCCACATCCTCTCCAGTCTAGTCTGAAGGTCTTTTGTCTTACATGGGCGTCACATATCCTGCCTTCCCTCAAATGCTATGTCATGATAGTTGACTTTCTAAGTCTGGTGTCCGTCTTCACTCAGACTTCGAGTTGGCTGACATAGATATTACATGACCACGTGGAGCAGGTTATGTGCTGAAAACTCAAACATTATATATGTGCACGCTGTCCTGAATATTATCTTTCAGTGACAGTAAATACTGTACACCCATCATTCTCCCCCTGGGGTTATAAATCCCCTGTTTAGGTGAACACATTAAGTGAGCACATGGTGGGCACACAAAACGTAGCAGCATCCCTGCACATATTTGGGCATCATTTCCCACAGTCCCAACTCATATTTTGGCTGATCGTGAAAACAATATAATTACATTTCATTATAGCAAATGTCATTGTTCACATCTTATTTTATACACATGAAAACATACAATGAAAAACATGTGACACAAACATACAGGAAATAGGAATAGTTTAGCAGTTCCTTAACTTGAGATACTGAATACTCACAGAACTATTTCAAGCAGAATGTGCAGACAAATTAGGAAAAGGTAGTATAGACTAAGCTTAACTCCCTAACCTAAGTATACAAGATTAAAATTAATATTTTCTCTCACCTGGGAACTTCCCATTTATCGCCAAACCAGAGTACGACAGTAAAATATACCTTTACGTCGACCTGTTTGTTTGCCGGCAGGCTGCGATTAATGACGGGAATTCCACAGGCTCGCAGTATAAGTATTAATCTATTGTCCAAATTAAACTCCTCCCTTTCCTTAGTTTTTTTACCCAACCCTCAAGATGATGGCTTAAGCTCCTCCTCCGAAGTACCTATCAAATCACATTAGCTAACAAGTGGCCTGTCAGTCAATTATGGACTGACATCCCTAGAGCAAACATTCTTAAGTGCCCCAATCTAGTTTACCCCGAATTACACTGACGTGTTAAACTTTAAACTTCTCCTCGCCTCAATGTCTACAGTCCGCTCAATTCCCCTGTTCAAAAGGGCCCCACTCAGGCTGTGTTAGGAGATAACATTATGACACTGGTGTGAGAATCAAACCTACACCCCTAGTCTCATCAAAAGTCTGTTCAAAGCCGTCTGGTCAGGAGATAACATTTATGACATGGGCATGTGAAAGGGAATTCTCTAGCCCCGGTGTAATTGTGTAACATTACCCAAGACTGAGTCGCTTTGTCTGGACTAAGGACTGGAAACAATTTAAATCCGTGCGGTTTAAAGCAATATTAAAATAAAGCGCAGAGTAAATATAATTCTGTCTCTTTAGAACCAGAAGAACTTATTACAAGTACTAACTTCTGGAATCACTGAGATCGTCTCGTGACAAGTACGGGTTTGGCTCCCAAAACGACGACAATGTTTGGTGGAGCTTTTATAGGCTTGGAGTAGAGATGATTTCAAGGAATTGTTTTTTTTATTATCAGTTATAGTTATCTCCTCCTTTTCCTCTAACAAAACATCCCCCTTAGGTTTTGCTTCTAGTACATTTCCAATCCATGGAGTGACGTGTCACGGGTAGTTTCCTATGTCCGAACTTAAGTCCCTAAGCTCCAAGTCTGAAAATTACCGATGGAGCTGAGCTCTCTCCCTCTGTGTGTGTGTGTGTGTGTGTGTGTGCATCGGTGTCCCTTAAGGGCTGGAAACCCAACAGCACGAGTGGGGATGAAAATCGAATGCATTGCCCATAGAAATGAAGATATTACAGCCTAGCCGTAAACTGCAAAGCAACGTACCAGTACTGGTTTATGCAGAAGAAAAGGAAATGTTAGATGAATCTTTTTCTTCTCCTGTTCTATCCTTCAGCGCCAGGTTCTGAAAAACCATTGTGTTCGAACCTTTGTATGTGCTGTGTAGATAATATTTACATTAGTGCCACCAGTACGGACAGCTGATAAGAATTGTCCGCCTGTGTCGCCGTTCGCATGTAACTCTGTAGCTACAGCGACTTTCCTCCATTTACCCCAGAGTGTCAACTCTGGTACCCGTTTTATGGAGGCTGGGTCAACCCAAGGAACCGCCCGGTTTCGAACACCGACCGTGGGCTGCAGCGAGTCGCAGCTGGATTTGAAAGCTAGCCTCTTATCGACTGCGCTAACGCGGCCTCCTAATGAGCTACGTTATGTTAATGCGGACTCTTCGAATGCTGACTGCGATCAAATGAGTAGTGCAATAGAACAGACAGAGAAGCTGTACATTAAAAGAATAATTCAACGGACTGATGGCATTGGCGGTAGAAAAAAAAAAGGAAAAAAAAGGGGGATTGGTGGTGGATGAAAGGCTCTGGAATATATTCAACGCCTATGATAAGCGGACTTGTTACAACTCACGTTTTCGGGCCCAGGCACACGGTGATTGGTCGGTTATTGGTGCGGCTTAACTTTTCACACGCGCGACTATCTCTTACAGGATGTCAGGTTGCAAATTTCCTACACTATTACCGGCGATATCCTACGTTACATACTATACGATGTTACCGCCACTTTTAACGACTCCATAACATCTACAATTGGCCTCAACTACAACCCCCGTAGGGGACAGCCTTAGCCTAGGACCCAGAGAGTGCATTCTACACCCCGTGGTTTCAGACTTCTTAACATTTTGCGGTGGCTCCCAAAATGCTGCGTAGCTCCAGAAAAGCAGCGGTACCCTCCTCGTCACCCATACCAAAACAACCTGACACCCCTGTTACAGAGAGTCGGGCGTGTAAAAGGTCAGGAAGGATGAATGAACCGCAAATAACTGTGTGCCTGGGCCCGAAAACGTGAGTTGTACAGCAGACATTTAATCAGGCTGCAGCTGGTACTATTAGCATGTGGCTACTGAAGAAGGGGATGGGGCATGTGTGGGAATGTCCTGACTTCAGTGATGTCAATTATTTATTCATTCACTCATTCACTGAGTGAGTAAGACTCAACCCTACCAGGACCGCACAACGAACGATTAACATCTGATAACACAATGTACAAGGTGGCATGATTTGGATGAGATTCCACCACGGACAAGTCCCAGAAAAGCCGGTGAACTGTTAGGTTATTTAAGGGTTCGTGACATTAGTCGTAGCGGGGCTTCAAAATAACAATAAACTGTGTTCATTAACATATTCATTCCTCCGTGGAGGAGGGATCTATACGTGTGACTGACTGACTGACTTTCTACCCCACCAGGACATCACACAAGCGATAAACACCGATGACACAAAGTGCCACCATGCGGATGAGGATCGCCGTGGAGAGGTCCCTGAAACCGCGTTCAGACAATTGGCCATACTTATGGCCTGCCTATATTGCGGCCCCTGGCAAAAGCCAGGGTGGGGCTTCAAATAAAAAATTTCGTCCTTAAAAAGAGGTAAGGAAGTGTGTTAAGACATGGAAAAGGGTCCTATGCTTTAATGTGTTTGTTTAACGCATGTTCCAGGTGTGCGCACAAGGGAATTAACGCTCAAATTGAAGTCACCGGAAACCGTTCGAAAACTGGGAACTTTGATCGTCAGTTCGCAGAAATCCGTTCCCTAGAGTTAGAGAAAGTGTTGGATACACACTTTGACTTTAATTATTTCTTACATCCACTCAACCATGAGCGAGTTTGTTTTTCCAAGCTCTCCAAACTGGTTTTTATCGACCGTTAGTAGTGGAAACGACGCCGGCTTCTACGCGTTTGGGGCTCGGAATTATGTTTATGTTTACGATATTACCAACACCTCTTTGAGAAACAGCAAAAAAGATGATGCAGATACATCGTCGCAGATTGTAGAGAGAAATAATGCCCGCACAACAGATCTGCTTCATGGATTGCCCAGGCTGGTTTCTTTGTACACTCAGCATGAGGCGAAGGTGTCGTCTGTGTGTTTGTCGCCAGATTCAGAGCAGATGATTTGTTGTTCGGCAGATGAGGGTGTAGTGAACTTGTGGGACATTTTGTCTGTGACCACAATACAGAGTCATAGTGAGCACAAGGTACACACAAATAGAGAATAGTTTAATTGTAAAATGTCGAGTAATGTAATATTTTTATCATTTTATGGTATTCATCTGCATTGATAGAGCGAGGAAAAAGGGGACGGAGAGGGTTGACCAAATTATATATGGCGGCTATCTTCCGAATAACAGCCCTAAATTATCGAGGCAGAAAATATACCCTAACAGGGCCTCAGTCACGTGTCAATTGCGCACTTCCGGTGAGTTGAATTGCGCACGTCCGTCACCGCCGAGAGTATCCCACACTAAATTAGATGGCTGGGACTCATGAGCAGCAGCTACCGCATTTCCTGCAGCTGCCTTGATTTTACTTGCTCACAATTAAAAGTTTGACATCAGAATGCTTTCTGCCCATTCAAAACATAAACAACCTTAGACAGTTCATGCATGACTGATGTATCTGTCCATTATTTTCTGTGACTGATCTTGTCTGGGTCACATACCTGCTGGGTGGAAGTTTTAGCCTCGGCCATCCAGGAGCAACCTCTTTTGAGACGCACCCTGTTTATGTATTATTGATAGCATTTTGCTAATTAGTTTGTATGCTGAACATTTACATTTAGCATACTGTGATGGGGAAAGAGGGGGGGGGGGGGCACTGTAGCCTAGTGGCTAGATGCTTATCTCCCAAGCCTAAGATCTTGGGTTTGATTCTATATTGAGCTAATTTAAATACCAGAAATGGGCACCAATTAAAGTGCTACAAATTAAAGTTGGGCTTAAGGTTGACTGCATCCTCTATTCTATGCCATTAAATCTATACAAAATATGATTTTAGCCTGATGCGCCACTGGTGTTAAAAGTGCCCATCTGCTTTTCTTGAAAACAAAATAGGATGATAGGCTGTCTTTGTTTTACTATTTTAAAAATGGGGCAGCATTGTAAACTGTCTCTTTTTGATTTTGGGTCTTTTGATAAGTTGTCTTTCTTTGCCTTTCAAAACAGTTTACTCATATTTGGTAGCGTGTTTCTAACATTCTGCATTAAATCAAATCTAAATTTTTGGAAACATTACTGTTACTTCTCTCTAATTATTATTTATTATTATTCAGTTGTGGTCAAATATGGCAGATAGGCATGTTGGCTGCTAAAGTGAGCATGTTATTTTCTTCTGATCTTGATTTGCTTTGCATTTGCCCCCATATATGGACTGAGAGTACATTGTTCTGCCCCACAGCTACTGAGTTGAGTGCATTGTGCCATGCCGTGGAATTCTTTTCAACTATGCCGAAGGTAGTTTGTGCAGAGAACTGCATTGCATTAAGAAAATGGCTGGTGGCCTGTTTTCACAGAACATGTGCAAATGAAGAAGATTGTA
This sequence comes from Candidula unifasciata, assembly GCA_905116865.2. Lineage (NCBI taxonomy): Eukaryota > Metazoa > Mollusca > Gastropoda > Stylommatophora > Geomitridae > Candidula > Candidula unifasciata. The sequence goes on from CAJHNH020003746.1 coordinate 313,050, forward strand.
AGATTTTCATGACAGCATATGTTGTGTGCTAAACTCCCTTTGTGCTTCAGTTGTACTGGCAGCTGGAAGAAGATGAACTACAGAGACAAACAGTAAGCACATTTTTGAATAAAGAACTTTTTTCTCCACAGGAAAAAGTGACCTGCATGACCTGGTCGGCATGTGACCTGGACCTCGTTCTCTCTGCCAGTGAGAGGGGGTCGGTGGTGCTGTGGAGACTCAAGACCAACACAGTGACCTCGTTCCAGCCACTGAAGGATTATGTTTATTGTATAAAAGCTTGTCCACATTCTCCTACAATTGTTGCTTTGGGGTAAGGGAATATCTGTTTTTGTTGTTTGTGAAATATTGGCTTTTACTTCTTTTCCTCCTCCTTTATTTTGTTTCTTCTTCTTCTCCTCCTCCTACCACCCGTTCTCCTTTTTCTATGTTTATCTTTCTTCTTCTTCTGCTTCTTCTTCTTCTTCTTCTGGTGATCTGTCTCCAGTTTACGCAGATAGACAAGTTCTTGGGATCAGATTTTTTATTTTTTTTAAGAGTACTTTTCAGTTTCATAAAGCTTAGTATAATGTTTTTTCATTGCACCAATATTCTGTTTTTAATGGGCTGTACAAGGGCAGACTTGCAGGATGTGTTTTGTACTCTGCACACACAGGCCACATGAGACACAATGGTGAGCAACTTAATGAAACCTGTTCATATGCTTATTAAGTTTGTTTTGCCCTGTCCTGAGGTGTAGAATGATGACCTGTCCATACCAATCCAGTAAGTGTTAGTCATCTCTGGCTAGATTCTGTTCACTTCTTAAAGACTATGGTAGTTTTGCTTTTAGAGAGTGATATTGCATTGTCTTCCTGTTCACATTCTTCCCCTTTCTTAGCAAGTTTATCTACAGTTTCATTTCCTTGGATTACAGTATACTTCAGCCACCTTGCTAAGATCTCAAGTGAGGGAGTTTACCACTCTTGAGAGCTTGTAGCACAGATAGCGCATCTGTGAGGATGACCACTTGTTTGTCCTTAAGAGGGTGGCTGACAGACATGTTATGTTGTTGTTTACAGCTACGTTATGATATCTGCACCTGTTGGCTCAACACATCAGATTTCAGCAAACCCTTAATTTGTCACATTTTATGATGTTCTTGTTAACTCTTCGAGTCCCAGGGAGCGCACCATGCATTAATAGGTTCTTACCTAGAAGCCACATAAACGCATGATGCGTCAATTTTAGTCTCTCTTAACTACCCCTTGGGCCTGTGATGCTAAACCCCCTGGGACTCAAAGAGTTAAGAAGCTGTAGGTCTCATTTTCTCTCTGTCTCCCCCACTAAATGGGGCCCCAGCCACAAGAGGAGGCTCTTTACCTAGATCTTTGTGTAGTTTCTTCTTCTTAATATTCATCGGCTGTAGACTCCTGCAGAAAGTTCTGGTTGTTCGTCCACTTCTGGACTTTAGTCTTATTCCAGAACCTGAGTTTTGTGTGTATCTATTTTACAGATCTGGCTTATTTTTACGCAGGCTGTTGATTCCTTGCCTCTCAACAGATGTACTCCGACTTGAAAGGAACCCAGTTAGTTGACTCTTATGACATGCTTGTTAGGGAGGCAGTGGGTGTTTTCTTGTTTTTCCCCACAATAGGGCTTTTGAACCCACTCAGGGATTGCATATTATTATTATTATCTGGCAGAATTTCCAGTTGAATAGCAAATGATTAATAGCATCTTTGTCCCTACTGCTATCAGTTCCAAACATGGACAGTGAATAGGGCGCTGGAACAGAAAATAACTGCCTGTGAAATGCGCTGTCTCTGTAAGGTCATTAAGAATGCAAGAAGGTACAGGGTTACGAACACCAGCATTAGAGAGAAAGTGAATAAGACTGTGTCAGAATTATACTGATAAAGAATGAACTTGTTTGGTCATCTAGTGAAAATGTAGCCAGACCATATTATATACAAGATTTCTTACAGAAGAACATCCAGGAGAAAGGTGAGGGGAAGAACCAAGAAAGAGATTGATAAAAATTAAGCAGAAGCCAAATAAAAAAAGATGAACAAATTCATCACCCAGGCCACCTGAGAAGCACAAAACGAATACAGAAAACCATGACACGGTTAGGTTATCCTTGCGATGGTCTCCAAGGTGGTTAAAGACAGTTGTTTCATGATCTGAAGGTTGTGGGTTTGTTCCTTCCTTCCTAGTGCTTACCTGTACATTCTGGTGAAAAATTATGGCTGTTTTTCCACTTCTGGACTTTAGTCTTGTTCCAGAAATTGAGTTTTATGTGCAGATCCATTTTATGGATCTGGCTTATGTGTATGCAGACTGTTGGTTCCCCACCTCTCAGGCAGAAGGAAACTCCCCTAATTAGTCACCTTGTATGACATGGGTGCTAGGGAGGGAGGCAGTGGGTCTGTTCTTGTTTCCCCTAAAAGGGGGCCATGGAGCCCACACAGGGAGTGGGTCTGTTTCACAGACAGTATCATTCCGCTCTTGAGTGCAGTTTTTATGGAAATACCTGGGTATCGTCTCTGGGCTAATGGGCTCATGCATTATTTGATGATTTCGGCAGGTGGCTAACCATTCTACAAGGAGAGATTGAGTCATATGGAATAAAACTGGTGCAATCAAGTTGCTTATCCTGACTACAAATCTTTAACCCTCTTACCCCAAGAAAACTGGTTTCCCTGCATTTTTTTTAATGGTTACAATCAGTTCTGACTGCTTGTAACTGCATAATGTGAAGACATGGTAGGCAACACCAACAATTTTGGTAGTTATTATTTGGGTGAAAAATCAAAGTTTTGTAAACATTGTGATGTAATTAAATTATTATAATGTACCAATTAGTGTTTCCAACCTAAGTCCATTTACAAAAAAAAAAAAAAATCAAACAACTCGACCACTTTCAGTCTGGTCGAGTTTTTTGAATTGGAAACATTGTGATGTCATTGGTACATTATAATAATCTAATTACGATCCTACCTTGCTACATATGGCTGTGTCAACAGGCACACATTTAACATGGTCAAAAGGAAGGAAAGCAATTAATTCCTTGCTCAGTTTGTAATTAGTAATTTAAAAAATAAAAATACAATTATGTCGGTTATAACAATTAATTGAAAAACCCCCCGTGTGGGTTCCGGGGCCCTATTATAGGGAAAACAAGAATAGATCCACTGCCTGCCCAAAAGCATGTCATAAGAGTCGACCAATTGGGAGCTTCCTTTCGAAGTCGGAGTGCATCTGCCTGAGAGGGAAGGAACCAGCAGTCTACACTCAAATGCGTCAGATCTGTCAAACGGATGCACACGCAACACTCAGGTTCTGGAACAGGACTGCAGTCCAGAAGTGGACAAACAACCAGAACTTTCCACCAGAGTTTACAGCTGGTGAACGCAAAGAAGAAGAAGAAGAATTGAAAAAACCTAGTTACTAAACATTACTGACACATTTGTCCACAGATATCGCACAGGTCCTGTATTGGTTGTAAACATATCATTTGATACCCCTCGTGTCATGCAGAAGTTACGGGGCATCGAGGCCGAGATTACATCCGTATGTTGGTGCCCTGTCAAGGGAGAGAACTGGCTGAAGATTGCTGGCAGTGGTAAGTAACTGTTGTAAACAGTTTTGTCCTTCAGTGGTTCATTTGTTGTCAGGACTTTCAGTCAATATGGCAATAGGCAGGCTTACTTTTTTTTTTTAGTTGTGGCAAATTGTTTGCTTCTGGCGGTTGTTAGTTCTTGCATTTTCCTCCATCTATGGACTGAAGGGATGTAGTTCCATTGCCTAGCTACTGAGTTGGTGCATGGCATGCCACTGTGAGCTTCAGATTTCATATGGAATGGTTTACAACTGTGCTTAATGTGGTTTATCTTGTGAACTGCAGATTCAGTAAATGGCAGTTGGCTTTTTGACAGAGAACTGGTGGTGTCTTATGTGATTAATTGCCTATGCTCCTGCTGATTTGTTGTAGATGCTTCCTTTGATGATGACTGCACTTTCAGTTCTGGACTGTGTTGCATTTAATGCATGTGTATGATATTGGCTTTATAGAGACTATGGTCTGTTTTTAATGTTTCCACGAGGGACCACGATGGACATTTGGTGTGGGTTTTGCTGCACTGGAGCGGAGCAGCTATGGGTGTGACACATTTGCAGTGTTGTTGTTGGAACTGCAGTTACCTGATATATTTTCAAATTTTACTATTATGGTATCTAGCCACAAGTCTTATTGCTTTGTTTGGGCACTATCACACATAATACATATACTGTGGTCTAGAGGTGAACACAATTTCCAGTTTCAACATACTGATGTTAAACATCAGCTCTCCCTGTAGGGGCTTCATGGCCCTGTTTTAAGGTTTAAAAAACACCAAAAAAAAAAAAAAAAGACCCTCCCACTCTAACAAGCATCCCGAAAAAGGTGACTAAGGGGTGTTTCTTACAAAGCTGAGAACCTTCCACTGGAGTTAACAGCTGGTGAATATGAAGAAGAAGAGGAATATCTACAGACCTTTGTGTTGATTCTGATAACAGTTAAAGTGTCCTACCATAAAGAAAGCAATGTCAAACTACTGAATGTAGTCACCTTGTAGTTTTTAGGGTTGTATTTGTGGTGGTGGTTGGGGGGGGGGGGGGGGGTAAGCTCACTGCCTATGAGGGGGTGCAGAGTTGCATCCTTAGTGCAGCTAATATGAATTATGAAGGTCAGGATGTTGTTTTTCACCGTATAAAACTATATTAGTACATTCTACAGTTCCAAAGTAATCTTTGTTTGATTGTGTCTGGGTATTCTCTAACCCCTTCATGTATTGATTGTAGCAGTGTCATTGTCAGTGGAAGAGCTGATAGACTGACCAGTTCTGCCTTAGTTGCAGATGGCCAGCTTATAGTTCGTGCCGGCATTGTTTATTCCCTTAGAGAAATTGAAGGATTTTGGGAGCAGAATGTCTGCATCACTGCTGAGAAGGCAAAAACTGGAAGTAAAGATCAACACTGCCAGGCTGGAACGGGATGAGGAGATCCTATTTTGGTTGACAAGAACATAGGACTGGCATTGATATCTACAGTGCGCTTCTGTATGTTGGGGGGGGGGGGGGTCTGAACACTCGTGGACATGTTTGGAGTGCCAAGATGATAGTCTCACTCATAACTGCTTGTATCATCCTGTGCTGATTTATCTATGTATGTGACACAGGTGATTCTGGAGAACTTCTGGCAGCTGCTGGTGGGAGGTTGATCAAAGTGTGGAACAGCATCACAGGAGAAGAGGTCTTCTACAAGAAGCTTCAGCACAGTGCTGCTAGCGCCAGGTTCAATTCTCAAGATCCTATGGTGAAAAAACAGTGGATAGACATCAAGTGGTCCAGGCTGAATCCAGATTACCTCATCTCCAGCTCTTGTGGGTATGTTTGTATGGTTCTTTTCTGGAGTCTGTGATTGTTTAGGTCAGGGGTGGGCAAACTGTGGCCCATGGGCCAAAACTGATACGGCGATTAAGTTTTACTGTCCTGCAAAGCTGGTGTAAAGTTACTATATTATCAGACAGTTGAGTTCACAAAATAACAGAACACAAAAAACATGTGATTGTAAGCACACAAAAAAAATCCCCACACATACCAACCAACATCTAAAAAAGTGATACCCTGAACAATGGTAACCAGAAAATATTGCCAAATTGTTTATCCTGCTAGTGAAACACATGTTGTGGACAAACTGAGACATTAGGAAACAGTATCTGTTAGCAAAATTTAATTTAAAAAAAAAAACACAAAAAAAAACCCATTAATAGGCGATGACTGTTCTTTTTATTTGAACAGACACTTTTAGGAATATGTAGAAGTGCCTCAGTAGGTGAGTGTGTCTGGCCAGATCCATAGTTTGGGATTAAAATCTTAGATTATGCTTCAGAAATATTGTGAAACGAGAGCATATGGGTGTTATGTTTATAATGGATTTTTTTCTCTCTATGGCCTGTGACCAGGTAATTTGTCCCACAGACCAAAAATGGTTGCCAGCCCCTGGTTTAGGGGTTTATATTGTTGTTTGTGGGTGTTTCAGAGGTGTTGAAGTACCCCTGGGTGTGCTGATACTGTCAAGACCCATCTACATCTTGCCGTGGTCATCCTAGAAATATGTTCCCAAGTTGGAGTGCTTCTGCTTGAGAGATGAGACACTGATAGTCTGAACACAAATAAGCCAGCTCAGTAAAACAGATGTGCACACAAAACACAAGTTGTGGAACAAGGCCAGAATCCAGAAATAGACAGATAACCAGAAGTTTCTGATGGAGTTTACAGCCAGCGGACATAAAGAAAGAAGTTGTATGTGAAGGGAATAAGGTCTCTCCCACCTTATGTCTCTCTGTTCGATGGTGAAGAAAAAAACCCTGAGTTGTTGACAAAGCATCCTCACTGCACATGAAACCACTCATAAGTGTTTATCTCTCCTGGTTGGAAGGTCAGTCAGTATCATGATTGCTGTCTGCAAAATTAACACCTCAGGGATGAGAATCAAACAGAGGCAGATCCCAGAAACCCTGTTCAGCCTTATAGTGCCAGAGCATTGACATATTTAAGCATGCTGCTATTATTGCTGTGTGAATCATCCAGTTTCGTCCTTTTTAGCATGAAATTTTTAGTTATTTGAAGCCCCACCCTGGCTTTTGCCAGGGGCCGCAATATAGGCAGGCCATAAAATGGCAAATTGTCTGAACGCGGTTTCTGAGACCTCTCCACGGTGATCCTCATCCACATGGCGGCACTTTGTGTCATCGGGTATTTATCGCTTGTGTGATGTCCTGGTGGGGTAGACAGTCAGTCAGTCATTGCTGTGTGAGCTGTGCTAGTGTAGCTGCTGGAGATCTGGCCTGCCAGTACGAAGGTCCAGGGTACAGTCTGCATCCAGGCAGACTTTTTTTTTCCATCTCCTCCTTGGTAAGTCCCTTATCATATACACATACTGGCTGACAGCAACAGTTCTGTGTTGGATTATTATTCTTCGCTTGTGCGTTCCAGTGTCGCAATTTTGAGAGAAAAAAAAAGAATAGAACCATTGCCTTCCTAACGAGTATGCCATCAGGGTAACTAATTAAGAGTTTCTTTCTAAATCAGAGTGCGTCTGCCTGAGAGGCAAGGAACAAACAGTCTAAATATAAATAAGCCAGATCTTTAAGATGGATTTTCACGCTCTGGAGCAAGACCGAAGTCCATAAGTGGATGTTGGGGAGACTCAGGTTTGAATCCATCCTAAGATGGTGGATGTTTTTCCTATTTCTCTTTGGGGGGGGGGGGGGGGGGGGGGGGGGGGGGGGGGGGGGGGGGGGGGGGGGGGGGGTTCTAAATCTGCACAGTCTTTGGTGACTGAACTAAATCCTCAGGGCCAGGACACCCTATCTACATAACAAGTGGTACATACAGGAAGTAACAACAGTTTATCTTCCTGCATATTGCTAGTTTCACTTCTTTTCGCTTGCCAAAGACATACTCTAGTGGGTTCTGACTAATTAGGGGCATCTTCCACAAATGAAGTACATAAGCAAGGAACCAGGAGTCTGCAAACAAAAAAAGCCAGATGTGTGAAACGGATGTGCATATAACAATCAGATTCTGGACTTACTTACTTAGTCGCTCCTCTTCTACCTTGGGGTGTAGAGGTTTGCCAGAGAGATCACCAGACGTCTCTATCCACAGTTTTCTTTCTGGCTTTGTTCCATTCCAGTCCTCTGTCAGTTAAGGACTGTTGGATGTTGTCTTCCCAGCGCACCCTGGGTCGTCCTGGAGGTCTGGTTCCCTGGTTCTTAGCCTCCCATGCTTGCCATGGTGGCCGATTTTCTCCCATTCTACATACATGTCCAAACCATCGTAACTGTGACTGATCCACTCGGGTTTGTAAGGACTGGGTATCAAGATCTTGACGTATTGTCTGATTGCGGACTTTGTCCCTTCTTGTCACTTGGACCACCTTTCTCAGATATCTCATTTCCGAGGCCTGCAGCTGGCTTCTGTGAGCTGTTGTCATTGCCCATGACTCACACCCATAGGTCAGGACTGGTACATAGGTAGAGCGGTAAACAGCCATTTTCGTCCTCTTGCCAATTTCACTATTGCTAAGAAACCCTCGGTTTATGGCCTGGAAGAGTCTCCCAGCAGCTGCTTTTCGTGTAACCAGCTCAGTCTTAATGCCTCCATTTCGGTCTAATACAACTCCAAGGTATTTGAACTGGTTAACTTGCTCTAATGCATACTGTCCCATCATGATCTGGTGTTTCTTCTCCTCTCTTGAGATCACCATGGTTTTAGTTTTGGAGATACTGATGGTCATCCCTCTCTTTTCAAGCTCTTCCTTCCAGACAAGTAAGTTGGACTGAAGGTGTGCCTCTGATTTAGCTATCAGGGCCACATCGTCTGCAAATGCCAGCTCGGATATACAGATTGGTCTCATCTTCCAGTACCCTACAGAATACTTCCTTGTCTTCTCCTTACAGGCCTTGATGACATCATCCATCATAAGAATGAAGAGGTAAGGTGAGAGAATATCACCTTGTCTAACACCGCTGGTGGTCTTAAATTCTTCTGACTTTTGGTCTGCTGTTCTTACATAATTTCTGCAGCTTTTGTAGAAACTCTGTATTGCACTGATCAGGGTTGCTGGGATGTTTTTCCCCGCCAAGCAGCCCCAGAGCTTGTTCCAGGGTACTTTGTCAAATGCCTTCTCCAGATCCAAAAAACATAGGTGCATTTCACTCTTATATTCAAGGGTTTTTTCACTCATCTGTCTCAGTGTGAAGATTAGGTCTTGAGTACTTCGGTTTGCTCTGAAGCCGCATTGGGCCTCATCCATCTGTGGCGCTACCAGAATTCTAAGTCTCTGCTTGAGAATTCTAGAGTAACTTTTACCAGGAACGCTGAGGAGGGATATGCCTCTGTGGTTTTCACATTGTTTGTTATCAACTTTTTAAAATATAGGTATAATGATGGCAATCTCCCAATCTTTTGGTATAGTTTTACTACACCAGGCTGCCTGCAGAACCTTTAGTAGAAGGCGCTCACCTGCGACACCCATATATTTGACCATCTCTGGTGTTATACCATCATGACCTGCTCCTTTACTCAGCTTAATCTTCTCAATAGCTGCCTTCAACTCTACCATCCTGATGTTATCATCCTCATGGATGATTTCCTTCTCGGCAGTGAGTCCATTATTTCTGGGTCATGACTTCCCTTAACGCCAAGGAGCTCTGAGAAGTATTCTTTCCATCTACCCATGATATTATCTGTAGAAGTAAGCAGAGCCTCTTCTTTGTCTTTTATGAATTTCAATGGGCACTCTTTCTCTTGAGGGTCTTGTAGAACAGTTTTTGATTTTCTCTGGCATTCTTTTTGGACTTTTCTCCAAACTCTTCCCATGATTTCTGTTTTGCTTTAAGCACAATATTTTTGGTCTCTGTTCTGAGTGCTACATATTGTTTATATTTCTCTATTTCTTCAGCTGTGTTTCTGGCTGCCAGGTATTGCTTCCATGCCCTTTTCTTTTCTCCTATTTTCAGTTTGACTTCTTCTGTCCACCAAGGTGTCCTATGTCTTCGCCTTCCACTTGGGACGTCACAACATGCTTCTACTGCAGCTGCTGTAAGGATATTCTTGAATCTGCACCAGAGGGTTTCAGTGTCCTCTGTTGGTTCTTCTTCAGTTCCTATTGCTTTCACTATAAGCTCCTGGTATCTAGCCCTAATATCTGGCTCTCTTAGCCTGTATGCCTTAATCCTCATCCCTTCTTGGTTGCTTGGTTTCTTGCATGGTTGTCGGTGTTGCCTTGTTGGAGAAGTTCTTTCAGTTGTTCTCTTTATTGTGACCAGATAGTGGTCACTTCCAATCTCTGGTCCTCTCATGACTCTGGCATCTCTAACAAACTTGAATGAACTTTTTCTAACTATGGCATAGTCAATAATGGATTTTTCATTCTTTGAAGGTTCACATCTTGCGTACGCATATATACGCTTGTGGGGGAATTTTGTGTTTGTAATGACAAGGTTCTGTTCCCTGCAGAATATGAGAAGTCGCTTGTCATTATCATTCAAAACATCTTCACCATATCTCCCGATCACTCCACCCCATCTAGAGTGATCATTTCCTACTCTGGCATTTAGATTTCCTAGGAGGATAATTTCATGGTGACAGTCATCTATGGTCTTTTGGAGCAGTTCGAAGAATTCTTCTTTAACATCAACTTGCTCATCTTCATTTGGCCCATACACAATAACAATATTGATAATTTTATCTTCTTCTTTCAGATCTAACACCATAATTCGCTCCGAGATAAATTTCCATCCCTTGATGTTATTAACTTGGTTCCTGGCCACAATACAGCCAACACCTCCCTTAGCTCTCTCCGTCATAGGGACACCACTGTAGAGCAGCATACTTCCATCGTGATCTGTGATTCCTTGCCCCTTTTTCTTGGTTTCAGTCAAAGCCAAGACTCCTAATTTCGCTTTCCTCATCTCCCCTACTAACTCCTTTTCCTTCCCGTTAATGCCTCTTATGTTCCATGTTCCATAATTCGTAGTCCGTAAGCCATGCCAGTTCGTCGCCGTTAAGATCCGTCCTGTTTTCTCTCTGTAGTTACTTGTAATCATATTTTAAGGCAAACAGATGATTGGCCTGTTGTGCCTTTGCATGGTGGAGGGGCTGCCTCCTTGCGGCCTCCATGCAGGCCGTCTGGCTGATTCACGGTTACCCACTACTTCTGGAGACGCGTGAAGCACTCAGGTTCAGCCAGACCCTCCTCCTTTTACAGCCGGGCTTGGGACCGGTCTTAGCGGAGTTCAGATTCTGGAACAAGACTAAAAGTCCAGAGGTAGATGAACACCCAGAACTTCTTCTTCTTTGCACTCACCGGCTGTAAACTCTGGCAGAAAGTTCCACAGAACCCAAACATTTGAAACCCAGAACCTTCTGCCATAGTTTACAGCCAATGAAGGCAAAGAAGAAGAATCATAATAAAGATAAGTAGGAAACAGAAAAAAAAGAAGAGGGAGGAGCAGGAAGTGAAATAGTAGGAGGATGAGAATGAGATAGAAAAAAATGCTGTTGTGTTTGCTTTCCTTAGGCCACAGGGGGATTTGTACTTGTGGAACTTGCAGACCCTGACCAAGAACGAGCCAGAACTGTTTAACAGCACCAGCATCAACAAGCATGCCAGGATGATCTTCAACATTGCCCTCGTTGGGGACAAAGTCTGCACATTCTCCCTGGACAGGATGGTATGTTTCTCTGTGGGTGTGTGTGTCAGAGAAGTGTGGGGTAGTGCCTCTCTGTTTGTTGGTTGGTGTGTGTAGGGTAGTGGAACAAAGTCTGCACATTCTCCCTGGACAGGATGGTATGTTTCTCTGTGGGTATGTGTGTCGGAGAAGTGTGGAGTAGTACCTCTCTGTTTGTGGGTTGGTGTGTGTGGGGTTGTGGAACAAAGTCTGCACATTCTCCCTGGACAGGATGGTATGTTTCTCTGTGGGTGTGTGTGTCGGAGAAGTGTGGAGACCTCTCTGTGGGTTGGTGTGTGTGGGGTAGTGGAACAAAGTCTGCACATTCTCCCTGGACAGGATGGTATGTTTCTGTATGTGTGTGGGAAAAGTGTGGATTAGTGCCTCTCTGTGTGTGGGGTAGTGGAACAGAGTTGGAGTGCATCTGCCAGAGAGGCAAAGAAACAATATTCTGTATACAAATAAGTCAGTCTGTAAAATGGGTGTGCCTGCAAAACACCATTTCTGAATCAAGACCAAAGACCAGGATTGGACAAATAATCATAACTTTCTCTTCTGCCAGAGTTTACAGCTGGTGAATGTTAGAAGAAGATCTCTCTCTCTCTCTCTCTCTCTGTCTCTCTTTCTTTATTTCTTTCTTTATTTCTCTCTCTGGTTTCTATCCCGTGATCTGTCCAACATGAAGACCCTCCCGGTAGCTACAGATAGCAAAGCTCTTTGAGGTCATTGCAAAAACTCCTTGACAAATGTCAGAGGCAGGAAAGAAGTTGCATATCCTTTATAGGACCTTGTAAACCAATCAGCACTTGTTGGCTGTCTGTGGCTTTACTAGGTAATTGTACTTTCAGTAGTTTGCCATTGCTATATCAAACATAGATACTTACAGTCATCTAGTGAAAATGTAGCCAGAAAAAAACTGCATATGATACTTTGTACAGGAGGGAGGTAAGAGGATGGGCTACAATCTTTCAGTGAGATGGCAAAAGAAGAAAAAAGAAGGGTTTCAGGGACCCACCTTTGGAGGGAAAATAAGAATAGACCTACTGCTGTCCTTACAAACTTCCTCTAAAGTCGGAGTTCATCTGCTTGAAAGGTGTGGAAGCAACAATCTGCACACAAATAAGCCAGATCTGTAACACAGACATGCACACGAAACTCAAGTCGAAAGTCCAAAAGTGGTTGAACAGCCGTAGCGTTCCACTGAAGTTCACAGCCGGTGAATGTGAAGAAGATGAATAATCAGGAAATTTCACTTCAGTATCTGCCAGCTTACTACTTCTCTTTGTGTTCTGTTTGTTCTACAGATTGCAGTATGGGACTTCAAACATCGTAGAGGCTTGGTATCATGGTGCTCAATTGGAGGTTATGTATGTTCTATCAGGGCATCTCCAGTTGATCCTGGTGAGACCATAAAAATATTTGTTGTCCCTGTGTGGTTTCCAAGACCCCATTTGGGGGGGGGGGGGGGGGGGAAGGGGGGGATTAGACCCTCCACCCCACCTGACAAGCATGTCATAAAAGGTAACGAATTTGGAATGTTTCCTTCGAGTCCATCTGCATAGGAATTGAGGAACCAACAGTCTGCATACAAATAAGCTAGATATGTAAAATGGATGTGCACACAAAACTCAAGTTTTGGAATAAGACCAAAGTCCAGAAGCGAGAACAACTAGAACTTTCCAGTGGAATTTACAACTGGTGAACACAGAGAGCAGTGCTATACAGATACAGCAGTAACAGAGCCAGAGGTCGACCGTGCAGAATATGGTTCGCAGAAATATCAGAGTCACTGAAAATTACTTTAAATGAAATGAACAGAAGCACCCGTTCTAAAGATCTCTTCCTGCCCTGACCCCGCGAGGCATTCCAGGAGTAGTGGAAAGAAGAGAAGAAGAAGAACAACACAGAGAAGAAGAAAATAAAATTTATTGTATATATTACATTTTTCTTTCACTCTTTCTGCTGCTGCTACGTTATTACAATTGGCGTCACTACACATTGGGCATTCCCAATAGGACTCAGTCCTCCAGTGCAGCAACCATTCCAAGGTACCTCTACTGATTGTTTCCATGAGAGGTTGTTTAAAACAACTCCTGTTTTGACCTCAAAGACAGCACCATCATGCTTCATCATGCTTTACTCCCAGGTCACGCAATCATGTTACTGTCAGAGATTCTGCTCCTACTGCCTGACCTGTGCCTGCTCCATGTCATCTCCTAGATACGTCTGTGGACATGCATGCACACAAACACACTCACTTGCCAACATGTGAATGTGTATTTGTGATTATGCACAAATCTGTTTTGAAATATATGTTGTTTGTCACATACTATTATGCTCTTAGGTTAGTACAAAGTAGTCATATTGTGTGTATTAATATATGAACGTGCACCATAGATATATTACAATTGCTGTGTGACAAATGAGTTCTTGAGCATTGAATGATCCTGTCCAGTTTGTTACCTTTTGAAAGTTTGTTTGTTCGTTCTTCCTTATCTTCTGTTTGTCCTGCTGCATTTTAGCATGGACAGTATTGTTGAAAAATAGTTTTTTGTTTTGTTTTATGCAAGGTGCACATTCTTTGTGTTCACTGGCGGTGAACTCCAGCAGAATGTTCAAGTTGTTTGTCCACCTCTGGACTTTTGTCTCCTTCCAGAACTAAGATTTGGACTGCACATCCGTTTTACAGCTGGCTTATTTTTTTACACACTGAAATTCCCTGGCCTTTCATTTTGATGCATTCCAACATCTGGAGGAAACAGTCATGGTCACCTTTACAGCATGCATGTTAGATGACACTGGATCTGTCCCCCCCCCCCCCCCCCCCTCCCCTGAAATAGGTCCCTAGGACCGACACAGAGAGCACATTTTCAAGTTTCCTTCTTCTTCAGCCTTTTATCTTCTCTCAGCCTGTAGGTGTGCAGGTATATACTGTCAAGTCCTGTGTACACTTGTTCATGATTTTTCCAGCAGTTTGTGATTGGTTGGTGTATCCAGCTAGAGTTTGGGGGGGGGGGGGGGGCTGTGACCCGTGTCATGCTAGCTCTAGTTAGTCACCTTTTACAACATACAAGTTATTGTTATTATATATACTGAAAAAAGAAAATTAATAACGATGGAATGAGATGTCTGAGATGGGCTGCAGGAGTGACCAGAAGTGATAAAATCAGGGATGAGGTCATAAGAGAAAAAGCTGGCTCTAAACCAGTTGTATATTACATACAAAAACAGCTAATCAAATTGTTTGCCCACTTTGAGAGAATGTTTCAAGCATAGTTGCAGTGAGAGTGTTATATGTTTCAGGCATGATAGCAATTAGTTCCGGAGAATATGTTATTTGTTTCAGGCATGATAGCAGTGAGTTCTAAAGAAAATGTTGTATGTTTCTGGCATGATAGCAGTGAGTTCTGGAGAATATGTTGTATGTTTCTGGCATGATAGCAGTGAGTTCTGGAGAATATGTTGTATGTTTCTGGCATGGTAGCAATGAGTTCTGGAGAAGATGTTATATGTTTCAGGCATGGTAGCAATTAGTTCCGGAGAATATAATATATGTTTTAGGCATGGAAGCAATGAGTTCTGGAGAATGTGTTGTATATTTCAGATACGGTAGCAGTGAGCTCAGGAGAATATGTTATATGTTTCAGACATGGTTGCAATGAGTTCTGGAAAATATGTTGTATTTTTTAGACATTGTAACAGTCAGTTTTAGAGAAGATGTTGTATGTTTCAGGCATGGTAGCAATCAGTGCTGGAGACAATGTCATTCGAGTGTGGAACCAGAATAACAAGTCCAAACATCTGGATGTTACCAGTATCTCGTATGGTGCCCGCTGCATGATCACTTCAGTAAGTTATTGCAAGCAGTTTCTGTGCCATGTTAACACAGATGTGAAATATACTGTTTTTACTTCTGCTATGACCGCTATTTAATTTTCCTTCTCCTCTTCTCATTCTTCCTCTTCTCATCTTCTTCTTGCTTTTCTTCTTTATTCTCATCCTCATCCTCCTCGTTCTTCTACATTTGCCATGAAAATGACAGTTGGCATGTTGTCTTGTGGTTTACACCAGTTCTGCAGTATCTGCTCCTTTCCGACCAGCGCATCTGATTTCAGTAAAACCCTGATGTCACCTTTTATGAAATGCTTGTTTAAGGGCAATAGACCTATTCTTTTTTCCACCAAAATTAGACATCTGCACCTACACAGGAACACACATATGTAGACAGCTGTTTCTTGCTGCCATTTCTTTTTCTTTTCCTGCCCCTCTTTTTCTTTGACCTCCTATTCCACCTCTTAATCTGTTTTCTCCATCTTCTCCATATATTTCTTTTCCTTATATTCTTTCTTCTTTACTTCCTCACATATTTCCCCCTCCTTATTCCTCTCTCATTCTTTCTTTGCTTCCTCTTATCACATGATGAATCAGGCATGCACATACACGCGTGTGCACCCCCACACACACAATCTCTCTCTCTCTCTCTCTCTCTCTCTCTCTCTCTCTCTCTCTCTCTCTCTCTCTCTCTCTCTCTGTATAATGTCTTTGGGAACATTAAGCAGTGAGGCCGACTGTCATACCACTGTCTGTCATGCAGCTGACTGTCATACCACTGACTGTCATACCACTGTCTGTCATACAACTGTCTGTCATGCCGCTGACTGTCATACCGCTGTCTGTCATACCGCTGACTGTCATACCGCCAACTGTCATACCGCTGTCTGTCATACCACTTCTTCTTTTCTCGCCTGAAATAAGTTGTCTATATCAGCAGTTTTGTCTCTGGTATAATTTTCATTGTCGTTGTTAATTCATTCAGTGGTCCATAGAGTTTACGTTCCACTGTTGTTCTTTCTGGCCAAAAGGTTTGCCCTAATGTGTCAAATTTGGCACAGTCTTGGAGTACATGCTCTGCTGTCTGGGGCACCTTTCCACAGGTGCACATGGCTGATACACCTATCTTGAATTTTGTGTACATGTGGTTACGTAATCGGTTGTGCCCTGTTGTGAGGCGGAGGATAATGACTTGTTCTGGTCTGTCCATAATAAAATAGTCCTCTTGTTTTGGGGCTGGTGGTTTCCTGATCGATTTAATGATTCTTTTCTTTTGGTGGTATGTGACTGGTACATCCGGCTGCACTTTTGTCGCACCTTCCCCTGCCAGTTGATCAGCTTTCTCATTTCCAGGCACTCCACAATGAAACGGTATACACTGCATTACGACTCTTGTGAGTTGTGTCAACAGTGTTTGCAATTCTGGTAGTTTCCTAGACTGGAGTGCTTCATACCACTATCTGTCATGCCACTGTCTGCCATACCACTGCCTGTCATACCACTGTCTGTCATACCACTGTCTGTCATACCACTGTCTGCCATACCACTGCCTGTCATACCACTGTCTGCCATACCGCTGACTGTCATGCCGCTCTCTGTCACAACACTGACTGTCATACCGCCAAATGTCATACCGCTGACTGTCATACCACTGTTTGTCATGCCACTGTCTGTCATACCATTGACTGTCATACTGCTGTCATACCACTGTCTGCTATACCATTGTCTGTCACATCACTGTCTGTCATACCACTGACTGAAAGCCACAAGAATAGTCCCTATTTCTATATATTTTACTGTCACAGGTAGCCTGGCATCCAGAAAAAGAAGGACTCTTGGCCTATGGTACAGACAATGGCCGAGTTGGGATTCTCAGCACACTCACAGTAAAGTGAGTACTCTGTTGACTTGTTTTAAGGTTGCATCTATAACTTTAACTTTTGCAAACTAGTCAAGAAAGTATAAAATAAATTGTCCATGTGGTTTCCAGGGCTCTATTTTTAGGTGACAAATATTAGACCTTTAGAAGAATGTTGCAACAGGCGGCTAATTGAGAATTTTTTTGAAGTTAGATGTAGGGGACTTGAGGGCGTAGATCTCGCAGCCTTGCTGTGAACCACAGCACAATGTGCCAACTGACTTTATAAAGGTGAAAGCAGAAGGCCAAGTGCTCTCTTTATGCCAGTGGCACATTGGACATAGGATGTTAGATACTCAGTTGGCACTCTCTCTGTGATGTGGCCAGCATAACACTGATCATCTTTACTTTCTAGGATATTTCCCAGTCCCCTTTTAGGGTAGAAGCTAAAGTTAATTATTTAAAAAATTATGCTGCTAGGTAAGTATCTAGCCCCTAACTGTCATGGTTTCTAAATCGGTCATGGTAGTTTCCATGATGTTTTACATTTAAATGTTATCAAAGGATAACATGAAGATGGCTAGGACATGTTTGCAGAATGCCCCATAACACTTTTGCAGAGCAGTTCTCTGATTGATGGCAGATGGTGAAAGGGAGACATGAAGGACTTAGGGAAACCTGGAGAAGGACAGTAGAAAAGGAAACGGAGTGGAAACTGACATGGGATACTATGGGCAGACAAGCAGCAGTTGAGATCACTTGAATGCTTTTTTTGTCAATAATGGCATGGAGAGGGGGTATGGGTATGGATAGATAGTCTCTCCTAAGTATTCAAGAAGAGCCATAGTGGTGTTATGGTTTGTTCAGTCACTTGCCAAGACAGGGATTTGAGTTCACTTCTCTAGCATTGGCAGGTTTCTGTTTTCCTATCAGTGCAACTTTGGGGAGATGTACATAAACACAAATGTTGACAACAATGGTCCTGAAATCCCATGCTATCATTGTGGAAGACTTCTCTTGACACGGGTGGGTCTTGCTAGTCACACTCACCGTGGCCATGGGCTGTGAGTCATGCCTCCTCATAGCACATCACTGTCTGTCATACCACTGTCTGCCATACCGCTGTCTGTCATGCCGCTGTCTGTCATGCCGCTGTCAGTCATACCGCTAACTGTTATACCACTGTCTGCCATACCACTGTCTGTCATGCCACTGTCTGCCATACCACTGTCTGTCATGCCGCTGTCAGTCATACCGCTAACTGTTATACCACTGTCTGCCATACCACTGTCTGTCATGCCGCTGTCTGCCATACCACTGTCTGTCACACCACTGTGAGTCTCATGCCTCCTCATAGCGCAGTATAACACTATTGTCTGGAAAGACGGAAAGGTGCCAATCAATCAGCAAAAACAGAAGAATAGGTTGTATTTCACAGAAGAGCAATTAAATACAGAGATTTTGAAGAGGAAAGGAATGAAAATAGGGCTGCTGAAAAAAAAAGTGAGGATTAAAATATTTAGGCCATATTGAAAGGCATAACACTCTTGTAAGAAACTACTGGAGGGAAAAGTTGAAAGCATGCGAGCAGGAGGCAGAGATTGTTACAGGTGGAAAGATAACATCAAGAGATGGACACAGAGAAGTCTGACAGAGTGTACAACTAAG
The DNA here is from genome assembly GCA_905116865.2 of Candidula unifasciata. Taxonomy (NCBI): domain Eukaryota; kingdom Metazoa; phylum Mollusca; class Gastropoda; order Stylommatophora; family Geomitridae; genus Candidula; species Candidula unifasciata. Next base: position 331,670 of record CAJHNH020003746.1, read on the forward strand.
ATACATTTGTTTAAAAAAATATCTTAGTTTTGTGTGTGTGTGTGTGGGGGGGGGGGGATTCCCAACTTCTGCACCCTGCACCTTCAGTGCACTAAAGGAATGTGGAGTGAAAGGAAGCGAAGTCAGCTTTCCAATAGAACATAATCATGAAAAACAAATGAGCATTGCGGCTAAAAAGCCTTCATCAGCATACAGAAAACTTGAACAGTTATACTACATGAAAGACTGCATAGAAAAACATTCTTGTCAAATTAAGTCAGCTGGCTGTTGAAATATCCATGCAGATGGAACATAAAGGACAATGAGCGGGACATGGCCCAGTGAGACAGGAGGTTGAGAGGTTGCGGGCGGGGAAAGTAACATAAAAATACAGAATAAACATATGGCGAGTTATATTCCATTGTAGTTATTCACCTGACTTTCCCATGTTTGGGCTGGTGTTGAAGATCTCTTCTTGTTGTGCTACATATTGATAAGGGCTTCAGCCAAAATGTTTGTTTCTGTGGCCCCCCACCCCTGAGAAAATAAATAGGACCCGGTCCACGTCATAAAAGTTGACTAATTGGGGGCATTTCCTTAAGTCGGAGTGCATCTGCCTAAGAGGCGAGGAACCAGCAAATGCAAAGAAATTAGCCAGATCTGTAAAAAGCTAGATCTTTAAAATGAATGTGCATGCCAAACTCACTTTCTGGAACATGACCAAAGCCCAGGAGTGGATAAACAACCACAGCTTTCTGCCAGAGTTTACAGCCTGAGAGCATTAAGATGGAAAAGAAAGTTCATGGTCATTGAGTTCACGGAATTAGTTGCTTGGTACTGAAAGACTCAACAGTTTATTTTCTTCATGATCTCTCTTGATTGTCGCCAGAGCTACAAAGGTTCATGCTCTGTGGGGCACTCTTGGCAGGCGGCTGGCCATTCTTCGGAGAGAGACCAAGCCATGTGGGGTAAATCAGGTGCAATGAAGTCGATCCTCTCGACTTTAACCTTTAACCTTTATTTTCTTCCTCTTTTCTGTGATCAGGGCTCCGGTGATGTCAAAGTCCATGCATTCAAAAACAGTCTATGTTGTGTGCTGGGGTCCACCTTTGCGTGGTAGTGCAGGTAATGTACATTTATGTTGCATCTCCTTTATTTTTAGTCATATTTCAATAAGAAAAACATGTTTACCTGAAGCTCTGTGTGTGGGTTTTGGGTCCACTTGTTGGTGGAGAAAAAAGAATAGACCCACTGCCCCTTAGCAAACGTAGTAAAAGGTAACTTATTAGGGATTTTCCCTCTGAAGTGTGAGCGCATCTGCCTGAGCGGCAAGGAACCAACAGTCTTCATACAAGTAAGTCATATCTGTAATATAGATGTGCACATAAAATTCAAATTCTCAAACAAGACTAAAGCCCAGAAGAGGATGAATAACTTCTCATTGTAATATACAGCCAGCCGGTGAATGCTAAGAAGAAGAAGAAGAAACAGCAAGACATTAATATTTTACTAAGAGCACATCATGTTGGCACCGTCAGTCCTAGCAACCATGGAGCTGTACCACTGGTTTGGGGAACAGCGTCTGCTGAGACTAAAGTCAAATTATAGTCTGTGCCACATAGGGTGCTTTAAAATATTGATACTCTGTTATACTGAGCCTGGTTTTCTCTCAGGCGTCTCCTCTCTGTAGCTTGCTGTGTTAGCCCTCTTGCTTAATTGGACAGTCCATCTTTCACTGTCTGCCTCTTGTCAAGGTTCGCCCTGTTATGGGACAGTTCAGTAAGATGATGATTAATCTCGTCATTGTACCCTGCGACCCTTAGTTAAACTCAGTACGTGTATAGACACGTATAAACGGGGGTACTGAACGTAGCTGGGCTAATGCTCAGCCAAGCAGGTCAAGGCCAAGTGAATTTCGCGCAGGCTGACCAAGACGTGAACTCGGAGACGCATAACAAAACGACTGTGCAGGCGGACTTCAAGACTCTTGACTCTTGCTTGGTTGTGACTGATGTAGTTAGCTTGACGTGTGACGGATGTTAGATTGTGTTAGATTCAGAGACTGTTCGTCTTGACTTATAGAAATGTTCCACCATATTTATTAGCTGTAACATGTTCTGTTCGTAGTGTCATTAAATGTATTTAATTTGTTACGGAGTAGATAATACATGTTTCATTTAGATCTCAGTTAGTATTAGATTTAAGGTAGTAGCTAGACTTTGTCAGTAGTTATAACGCTTTACGTTAAGCCAGACCGTGCATTGTTTGTGGCATTAGCACCGTCGACGCACCTCTAGCCACACTTGGCGTATGCCATAGCGTCTTTGACATCGGGAGACAGCAGGTCGAGTTAGCGCTGTACTGGAGAGTGGTAACGGCTCAGAGCTTATATCATGAACGTGAAAAGGCGCATCTAAGTGATTTTAAAGTTAGAAGCGGCCTGGTTTCAGAATAAGGAGCGCTACCCCTCCTGAGGTGTTCCACCGTCACGTTTATTTCTTTGATAATAAAGATAGTGTGTGTGTTGCAACCAGTGTTTGGCCTAGGTGTGTTTGTCAGCAGTGTTTTCCTGTCATTAGCCTTCAGCAGTGCCCATGGAATTGAACCCTATACAATTAGATTCCTGACACCTCTATAGTAGTCAGTTTATAGCTAATATCTTCCATACTCATGCTTTTGTGTTCTTTTATAATATTCATAATATGCATATCATCATATGATCATAACATGCTTTGTTAGTAAAATACAACTACTGTGCGAAAGATGGTTGACTGGAAGGGCCAAATGTAAGACGGGCCTGCGTGCCCAATTTGTGACCCTTTGAAAATTAAGTTCGTTCGTTCATACCCTGGAGTCTAATTTTTAATTAACTCTTGAATGTGATTTTTAACTGTAGCCCATAATGTTTAACTGCATAATGTAATTTTTAACCCTGGAACCTGATTATGGATTGTAGAATGTTTAACCCTGGAATGTTATGTTAACCCTGGAATATAAATTTCAAACTGTAGAATTTTATGTAGTTTTCAATTCTAGAATATATTGTTTAACCCTGAAGTGTTATGTTTAACTTCACAGACAGGCACAGGCAGTACCATGTTTATTCAGTGGGTGATGGGGCCATATTGCAGCACTTCTTTGATGAGCATGGGAGCAAGAAAAGTGCTGCAAACCTCTTCGACATAATCAATGAAGTAAACAGCACAGAAGTAAGTTCTTTTCTTCGGTGTTGAGTAGTTTCTCATCTGTGTTTTTATAGAGCCGTGTTGAGTGTTAACTAGTTTCACAGCTGTGTTTTCTTGGAGCCATGTTCACTGTTAACTAGTTTCACAACTCAGTTTTCTTGGAGCCATGTTCACTGTTAACTAGTTTCACAACTGTAATTTCTTGGAGCCATATTCACTGTTAACTAGTTTCACAACTGTGTTTTGTTGGAGCCATGTTCAGTGTTAACTAGTTTCACAACTGTGTTTTGTTGGAGCCATCTTCAGTGTTAACTAGTTTCACAACTGTTTTCTTTGAGCCATCAGAAGAAAAAGTATAGTAACACAGTTCCTCATCTGAATTGCAGGGACCTTCATTTTTTTCTTCTGCCTTCTATCCCACAATGGAGCATAGGACCTCAACTAACTCATGGCAAGTCGTTTTTTCCTTCGCCATTTCATGCAGCTCACTCCATGTCCTCCCCATCTTTTTAGCATCACTCTATAGCTTCCTTCACTGTGTTTTTTGTTGTTGAGGTGGTCAGCCTGTATTTACTTCAAGGCGTCCGTTGGTTCCTGTGCATATCCACATATCCGTATTTTAGGGGGAAAATGTAGTTCCACTGCAGTCCCATTGCAGAAACTACGAGCAAGATTTCTACATGTTCATTATGTCATTGGATTTGTTGGTTTTCAAATGCCCTAGTACGTCTCTGCGATCATGCTCAAACAGGTTCTCAGCGAGAATCCTGGCTAACTTAGGGTTGGCGTTCCCTTCAGAATTGGTGTGCATCTGCCTAAGAGGCAAGGAACCGACAGACTGCACACAAACTTTCTAGATCTGTTAAAAACAGAGATATGTGCAACACTCAGGTTCTGGAACAAAACCAGAATTCAGAAGTGGGTAAACCAGGACTTTTTGCAGGAGTTTGTAGCTAGTGAACATGGAGAATAAGAAGAATTTATAAGTGGTCCGAAGTAATTACATTTTCAAGGGATAATGTTTATAAGCCAGTGTCTTCAATATTCATATGTAGAATGTCACTATGTTAATTCTTTTTGATCCACAGCATTCTAAGAGTTTTTCTACAACAGTTGAGGTTAAAAGCAGTTTCTTATGTAGTAATGCACGAGGGTCCATAAAAACTTGAAATATTTTGACAAGACTCATTAAGGAAAAGGGATGTTATTATATTTGTCTTCAGTGGCTTCAAGGGTCGATCTCTGAATGCCTCTATTAATTTATCTCCCTCCCCCCCCCTCTCTCTCTCTCTCTCTCTCTCTCTCTCTCTCTCTCTCTCTCTTTTACTCCAGGTACCTTTTTATTGTTTTTTTTGTCTCTTGATCTCTCTCCATGACTCCAGTATGTGTCTCTTCCCCATGCTGCATCACACATTATGATTTTGTTGTTGTTGCTTTGGTGGAGGAGGAAAAGAGGGGGAGGAGATTGTATACCTTTCACTGCTGTGTTTTCTTTCTCTCACATCTGCCTCTTTCTCAGTACCTTTTCTTTATTATCCTGTGATTTTTAATTACCTTTCTTTATATTTCTCTCTCCCACTCTTGCTTAATCTGCTTTTTATCTTTATTTCCTATTCTCCATATTCATTTGGTCTCTCTTCTTCTTTGTGATTACTATTTGTGTTGCTGTTTCTCCCTCTCTTCCTGTCTTTCACTCGGTGTTCACCCTGCCCGTCTAAAGCCAGACTAAGGTAAAATAACATGATGTATGAGTTCTGCTGATAAAGTTTGTCTGTGGCATAGGAGGTTATAAATGCAGTTTAATAATTCTGAGATATAGGGTCCAGTTCAGCTGCAGGTGATTTGGCAGAAGATTGCTCTATGTTGCATTTGATAGTGGTATAAGTTGGCGTCTGTGGCTTAGGCGTTACAAACGCACTTCGTAATTCCAGGTTCTATCCCAGCTGGAGCGATTTAGCAGCGGACTATCTTGCATTGGTTTCAATAGTGGTATCAAAAGTCGACCATTCAGAAAGCAAGCAAACTACTGAACGTAAAATTTGCCTAGAAAAACCACAACAGCCGAAAATTTTGGGGTTGGTTCAACATACTTTCATAAGCATCGACCGTTCAGTAGGAAAAGGCATTTGAAAGATTGCCTATTAAATTAACTGACAGACAACACATTCTGCGTATGGTTTACAATGCCCTATAAAAGATATGCCACTAACTTTAAACTTATGGAGTATTTTACTTGGTATATATTCTGATTATTTCAGGCAGACAATCTGATGCAGAGTGAGATGGTCTGGAAAAGAGACTACACAGCCTTTGCTGTTGGCTTTAATAATGGGTATGTGTCATCTTGGATGAAGGTATACGTAACTTTTGGTGAGGGTGCGTGTCATTTTGGGTGAGGGTGTGTGTTGTGGGCGAAAATCTGTGTCATGTTGGCAAGGGTATTTGTTATTTTGGGCAAGGGTATCTGTTATTTTGAGTGTGGGTTGTCATTGTGGGTGAGGGTAAGTGTCATTATTAGCCAGGGTGTGGGAAATTTTATTGTGAGGGTCTGTGTCACTGTGGGCAAGGGTATGTGTCTTTTTGGACAATGGTATGTGTCATTTTGGTGAGGGTGTGTGTTATATGTTTGGGTCTTAAATATAGGATAATCCTATACTTTGGGAAATATGGTATTTCTCAGGGTTTATTCTAAATTAAAAAAAAAAAACATTTATGTTTGCTTTTATGTTCCTTGTTGTGCATTACAGATATTCTTAATGCATGTTTATTATTCTGCTGTGATTCCCAGCTCAGTTCGTGTGTACAGCTTCCCGGGATTGCAGCTGGTCTACGCCATCAGCGTCAATCAGAAGATCGTCAACTGTGTAAGGTGGCATCCGGACACCACTGCAGAATCCATACACAGTTCTCCTTGCAGAAACTGGCTAGCCTTTGCAGGGAATTCCCCGTACATCTCTGTTGTCAACCTGCCACATTGTTTTGGTATGCTCTTAATACATGAGTTTGTTTTTGATTTTCATCCTTTGGCCCTGAAAAGCTGCAAAACTGGCACTTCCGGTTGTATCACTTGTCCTACCTCTCTTCGGTGACCTATTTACGAAAGGTATATTAAATGCTGAAGGATGTCTTCCTTTCTGCACACAATTTAGGAAGCTAGGATAAGAATACATTAACTTGAAATAGGATCTGCGTGAAGGGATCCTTTGAACCGAATAGCTTTTTAAAAGCCTAGATGATGTCATATTTCTGCAAAAGCCTCGGTGAAAAAGGTCATGGTGTCACGGCATTAGTCCAGCCAGTACAAATGTGTTTTTTTTAAAGGCCACATGTGAGGTATTTAAGGCTCCATCCTGTTCATCTTTATTGATTACTACCTTCATATATCTTTATATATTTCAAAACAAATTATGAAATGTAGATAAATAGATATTTAACAAACAGTTAGTGCTGGTCATGTTCAATTTATCACAGTTAACAGTTAGTGTCGGGTCATGTTTAGTTTATTACCGTTAACAGTTAGGGCTGGGTCATGTTTATCACAGTTAACAGTTAGTGTCGGGTCATGTTTAGTTTATTACCATTAACAGTTAATGCTGGGTCATGTTTATCACAGTTAACAGTTAGTGTCGGGTCATGTTTAGTTTATTACTATTAACAGTTAATGCTGGGTCATGTTTATCACAGTTAACAGTTAGTGCTGGGTCATGTTTAATTTATCACAGTTAACAGTTAATGCTGGATTATGTTTAATTTATCACAGTTAACATTTAATGCTGGATTATGTTTAATTTATCACAGTTAACAGTTAGTGCTAGATTATGTTTAATTTATCACAGTTAACAGTTAGTGCTAGATTATGTTTAATTGATTACAGTTAACAGTTAGTGCTGGATTTTGTTTAATTGATTACAGTTTACAGTTGGTGCTGGGTCATGTTTAATTTATCACGGTTAACACTTAGTGCTGATTTGTTATATTTGTCACCGTCAACAGTTGGTGCAGAGTCAGGTCCAGTCAGTACAGTGACAGTCACGGAGGCCATCTGCCAGCTGGAAGGACATCGGGTTAAAACCACTGACCTCTGCTGGAGTCCTCATCATGATGGGCGGCTGGTCAGCGTTGGCTATGACAGGACAGCAATTGTAAGTTGTTTTGTTCAAGAGAACTCTTGTAGTCTCTAGCAGTTTCCCTTGTGGGTTCCAAGGCTCTATTTTGTGGGGGGTAAAATGAATGGACACCCCACCACCACCAACAAGCATGCTGTAAAAGGCCAATAAGAGTTTGCTGAAATTGGATATATTGAGCCGAAAGGCACAGATATTGCAGCTTAGTTGTCACCCACAACACAACATACCACCCTCCCTTTTTAAGAGCAAACTTAACAAGAAGTAAAAAAGTCTCTATCAAAACATGTGATGTGTAGTTAACTCTTTACCTTTATTGTCATCAGTGGCATCTTGCCTTTAATTTTTTTTTTCTATTTGGTCAATATTATCTAAAGAAATCTGGTGTATCCATTTGCTACTTTGACTGTAAGTTTAGCTTTTGTAGCACAGCTGCCAAATTGAGACAGCCTTAATTAAAACCCAGATAATGTTCTGGGAATTCAAGTTGGCTGCCATGATCTTGACCACATCACCCATTCAGTGTCGAATATAATCTATATAATCAAGGTCTAGCATCATATGCCCAATGCGCTAAAAGCGTCACAGGAGTCGTTTGCGTTTTTATAAATGAATACAATCAGAATTTTTTTTATAGTGCTTGGTGATTCCTGTAGCCCTTCTTGGGAGTGATCCGCTGCTGTTGAAGATTCTAAGACTAATAGACATTAACTCTTTCACCCCAGTAACACTAAATGTTAAATGATTAATTGAGAATCAACATCATAGAACTCGCATGCGCGCTCCACCCCCATCTTCAGCAGCACATGAAGAGTTCCAGCTCCGATTATACCAGTAACTGTCTGATTGTGCATACGTCTCATCCTTCCCTTGAGTGATGTGCGTCGGCCAGATCTCCTTGTAACTTCCCGCAGGGCCATTTTTCTCAGACCGTAATGATCTGTTTGTGCCTCCGCACTATTCACTCACTCCCAAAGGGCCCTCACAACATCTGGCCTGTCTTACATCAGTTCACCACCCACTGGTGCAGTACTGGCCAATCTATCTGCCGGCTCATTTCCCAACACACCAGCATCACCTGGAGAAAATATCCAAAGGACGCTAACTACCCGGGACCTCTGAAACGATGCCTACCACTCTGCATGGAGCATGCATGTCTCTAGCTTTCTCATTATATGGTGACACACAAAAAAACTTAACAAAGCAAAAATGTATTTAAAAAAAAAAGGTCAGGACCCCTTGGGAATTCTTGAACAAAATCCTTTGAAAAAAAAAAACCTTAACAAAGAAAAATAAAAATAAACTGTATACAGGTCACTAATAAATCAAAAAAAAATATATGTATTACTCCCCCCTCCCCCAATTGGGGATTGGCCCCAACCGGAAGTGCCAGTTTAGTGGCTTCTCAGGACTGGGTTAATGATAATTTGGGATCTGCAGTAGAGCATTCTAAAAATAGAAAGCAATTGTTGGTGTCTGCTGTAGAACATTCGAATCTGGAAAGACATCTTAGGGGGTCTGCACTAGAACATTCTAAAATAAAAATAGGTTGTTGGTTCTGTTGCATGCAAAAAAAAAAAAAAGGAAAAGAGATTTTTATGTGTCTGCTGTAGTACATTTAAAACTTTAAATCAGATATCCTTTATTATGTTACACAGGTGTGGAATGTGAAGACTGGTGAAGGTTTGGCAAGCTTTTGTGGACATATAGATCGGGTGCTGACGGTCATGTGGAGCTACCTGGATCCAGATGTGATCTTGAGCGGTGGCTGTGACTCATCAATGTGGATTTGGAAGGTGTCTGCACAGTCCAGATCTGGGGTTGACATCAAAGGTAAGAATACACTTTTAATGTCATTATTGGCTACGTCATCTTCTTCATCAGCTTTGTCGTCAACATCCAACTAATTATAAATGTCTACAATATTCTTCTTGGCGTTCACTGGCTGTAAACCCTGGTGGGAAAGTGCAGGTTGTTCATCCGCTTTTGGACTTTAATCTTTGTCCCAAACTTGAGTTTTACAAGCACTTTCATTTTACAGGTCTGGCTTATTTGTTTTGCCACCTGTTAGTGCCTCACCTCTCGAGCGGATGCACTGCAACTTTGAAGGAAGTCTACATCAGTGACTCTCAACCTTTCTAATGCCGCGAGCCTTTAATACAGTTCCCTTATGTTGTGGCGACCCCAAACAATTATTTTCCTTCACAACGTCAGTGAATATATGTTTTCAGTTTTAGGCATCTGCCTAAGAGACAAGGAACCAACAATCTGCATACAGATAAATGAGATCTGTAAAACAGATATACATGCAGCACTCAGGTTCTGGGATAAGATTTAAGTCCAGAGGTGGACGAACAACCACAACTTTCTGACAGAGTTTACAGCCGGGAAATGCAAATAAGAAGAAGAAGAACTAAACCCTGATTAGTCACCTTTTATAGCATGCTTGTTAGGGGCAGTGAATCTGTTTTTTTCCCCTCAAAATGATGGATGGAATCCACACTGGGATGATATTGACACAGTTGCACAGTACAGATGGAATGGAAGAATAAACTGCACGTGCTATGTGACGTAATGGCATAACATGATGATGATGGTAAGTGATGGAACATTCGAGAATGTGGGAAGGTTAGAGGGGAAGTGAGGCAGAGGGAGACTAAGGAGGAAGATATTGGACAGTTTGACATCATGGCATGGATGAACATAGAGGTAATCAGCTATAAGGTACTCAGCTAATCCCAGTTTCAACTTCAAAGCAAATGGGTCAACGCATAATTGCTCTGTTCCTGTGCCAACAGAAGCCACACAGAATGTCCATCACTGTCACTTGGGAAAAAGATTGATACAGGCGGCATTCTCGCCAGAGCCAATAGCTTACACATACATCAGATGCATAAGGCAGCCGTCGAAAGTGTTAACACAAACAGTCTGGCAGTTGAAATACTGTTCATCATCGATGGAAGCAGCAGTTACAACAGATCAGTACACATAGGCACCACCAGTTCTCTAGCAACAGGCCAATCGCCATATTTTGAATCTGCAGTTCACAATACGGTTATTACCACAATATTGTCCGCACAGCAAGTGTTACTTCCCTTTCCGGTCACACAGCCTGTTGTATATAGTGGGGGTGTCAAATATGCCTTATTTTCAACAGTTCAACTGTTCTCTCCTTTCTCGTGTTGTCACTGCTCACTTGCAAAATTATTGGTACGTTGTGCTACTTGCATGATGGGTTGTGAGTAGCGAAACTGGGACTCTGCTCAGAGTTGCAGTTTTGCTGGGACCAGTTGCAGCCCATCTTGCCCTTTTCCTGGGTATTGAGGGTCGGCCTGATGCCCTGGTCAGTCCCCACTGTATCATTCTCTTCTGATCATATATGTGTGTTGTCCATCAAGATGATGATGACCACTCTTTTTCATCAAGTATGAGTACAAAGATGAAAATGAAAGAGTGACTTGTGCTGTGACTTGGATTAAAATGAGGAAGAGTTGCGCAGTGCCGTCGACCTCACTCTCTCGCCCAAGTCCTATCTGGGTCCAGTGGCAAGACAGAGTCAGGACGACTGGCAGTGAATGACCAGGACGTTCTACATGCCTTGCCATGCTCTGTGCGCTCCACAGCGCTTTGCTAGTGGCGCCGTCTTGCCCGCTGAACCAAATATGGTTTCCTCCGTGCATTCTGCCAACAGTAGTCTTTGCATGCTTGGATAGGCAGTTCAGATCATAATAATCTGTGCCTCTGTAGTCTTCACCTGCTTCCAAAGGGCCTTGATAACATCTAGCTTGTTGTGCAGCAGTTTTCACCAAGTAGTGCAGAAGCGGCCAATCTGTATGTCTGTTAATTTCCCTAAACACCTGGATGTGACGTGTAAGCATCAAAACACTGCTTTCACAGCTCAGTTCACACATTCTAGGCCAAAATGTATGAAGTCCTCATTACTGTTTCTCCCCAGACACTTCGTAGGCAATTATAGAAATTATCTGATGTCCTTTTTTATGAGACTATGCTGATAGCAAGGCCCAACTGATTTTTAAAAAAAAATCTTTGAAATGCTTAGACTACATTGACTTGTTACTTTACGCCGCTCCATTGGAAATTCAAGATCCGCTATGTGATTACCATGGTAACTTTAAATTTATCATGTGGTATTTTTGATTACACAACACAGGAAAGTTCAATTTTATTGATACATCCTTGGCCACTTTTAGCAAACATCTACACAGTATGTTGTCAATAATCCTGAAGATACGATCCTTACCAACTTTGTGTCCAGAGTCAAGCAAGAGATTGCTGAAATCGGATATGTTGCGTCAGAAGGAGGAGCAGATACCGCCACCTAGTTGTGATGCACAACACAGCAAGTCCAACGACCTTTTCAGGGCACATATATAAATATAGTTGGTTTATGCTTTATGAGATGGTTCTTTTTTATTTTTATTTGGTTACTGCAGAGCGTAAAAAAAGAAAGAAAAAATTCACAAAGATGGTGGCCCCAGTAGCCACACGTGTGGGTGAAGAATCAGAGCAAGCTGAGGTAACTGCATCGGAGCAGGAAATTCAGGAGTTGCAGGACTTGCTAATGGCCAAGCAGCAGCAGCTGATGGCGCAGGTAATACATATATTATTGTGATAATAAAATAATGAGGACATAATACAGGGTCTCCTTGACTTATGACCGACTTCCGTTCTGACTCAACTGTGGTCGTGAGTCGAACTGGTCGAAAGTTGAGTTTATATTTGTCAGCTCTGTTTTCATTTAAACAGGTTATCTCTTTGAGTCCCAAAGAACACATCATACGTTCATAGGTTCCTACCTAGAAGCCCAATGAATGCATGATGCGCTAATTTTATTAATTTCTTTACTACCCCCTGGGCCTGTGATGCTAAACCCCAAGGGACTCAAAGAGTTATACAAATTGTACATTATATGCAAAAATTCAGTCTATGTATGTATGTATAATTATTATTAGTTAGTTAGTCTTTCCTCTTGTGTTGAGTGCGGCACATAGGGCTGAGGTCATGACTCTCCATGCATGGCGGTTCGTTGCAATCTGTTGTAGGTCTTGGATGTTTGAGTGGCCCATGAGCAAGCCTTCCCTGATGATAGTTCTACGTAGGGTTTCCCTTGGTCTTCCACGAGATCTTTTCCCCTGTGGTGTCCAAATGAGGGCTTGGTAAGAGAGTCTTGATTTATCCATTCTAAGGGCGTGGCCGACATAGTATAATTATTATACATACAATGAAAAATACGTAATATGTACTCTGTTGCATCAGTTATAGAAACTTTTTTGATCCTACCAATGTGGTTACCTTTCTTTATTATTTTGGTTTTTCAGTTTTTTGGTGGTCATAAGTGCGGATGCTCATAAGTTGCATAAGTCTAAGTGAAGGTGTACATTGCAAAATTTCTTAGTCTTCTAACAGTTTCTGCTGTATGTTGTAGGTGGTCATATATGTGCACACCCTTCTGTCTTGTGTACTCCCAGTTATATCTGACACAGATGTTTCTCCATGATGTGACACCAGATATAACCAACATCTACTGTATTGCTTTCTGTCTGTCTCCCTTTCCTGACACAGATGTTTCTCCATGCCATGACACCAGACTTGTCAAGCATCTACTTTCTTGGTTTCTGTCTGCCCCCCACCCCCTTCCCTGACACAGATGTTTCTCCATGCCATGACACCAGACTTGTCAAGGATCTACTTTCTTGCTTACTGTGTACCTTCGTTTCCTGATGCAGATGTTTCTCCATGCCATGACACCAGACTTGCCCAGCATCTGTTCTCTTGCTTTCTCTCTGCTGCCCTTCCCTCCAGTTTTCCCCATTGTAGCCCAATTTAAGCAGGGATAACAATCAAAAGTAACTGCTCAACCCACATCACACATAGCAGCTTCTGGGTCACAAATAAGCTGCAAGGCAAGAGGGCAGAGTTTCAGCTTTTTAACTGTGACCAGTCAGTGTCTGTAGCTCAGGTTTTATGAACACCCTTCATAAGTCTGCAGTGCTGGGTTTGATCCCAGCTGCGGGCAGTTTGGCAGCAGACTGCCTTGTTTTTGTTTTGACTGATGTATTGAGAGCCGGCCATTCTGACAGCTATGACACACTACTGAACGAAATCATGAACATCCAGAAAAATGCTGGGGTTGGTTCTGCAACATCCTGTGAAAGACATGCGGCTAACTTTTTTCTTCTTCTGTTGTCTTACTTACTTACTTACTTAGTCGCTCCTCTTCTACCTTGGGGTGTAAAGGTTTGACAGAGAGATCGCCAGACGTCTCTATCAGCAGTTTTCTTTCTGGCTTTGTTCCATTCCAGTCCTCTGTCAGTTAGGGACTGTCGGATGTTGTCTTCCCAGCGCACCCTGGGTCGTCCCGGAGGTCTGGTTCTCTTAGCCTCCCATGCTTGCCATGGTGGCCGATTTTCTCCCATTCTGCATACATGTCCAAACCATCGTAACTGTGACTGATCTACTCGGGTTAGTAAGGGCTGGGTATCAAGATCTTGACGTATTGTCTGATTGCGGACTTTGTCCCTTCTTGTCACTTGGACCACCTTTCTCAGGTATCTCATTTCCAAGGCCTGCAGCTGGCTTCTGTGAGCTGTTGTCATTGCCCATGACTCACACCCATAGGTCAGGACTGGTACATAGGTAGAGCGGTAAACAGCCATTTTCGTCCTCTTGCCAATTTCTCTTTTGCTAAGAAACCCTTGGTTTATGGCCTGGAAGAGTCTCCCAGCAGCTGCTTTTCGTGTAGCCAGCTCAGTCTTAATGCCTCCGTTTTGGTTTCTTCTGTTGTCACCAGTAAATATTGATACTGTTTACTCTGTTGGCTGTCGCTTGCCTGTTTCTTGGCATCAGGGGAATGCACTCCAGTTTCCTCATCTCACAGTATGCCACAAAATGTAGATTTGTCTCCGTCTGATATAAGTTATCAGTTATCTTCATGAAATAATCTCTTTCAAGACCTTTGTGTTACACTCTGCCTGTGATCTCATTTTGTGTCTATCAAACCACAGCTCTGCACCTTTTGTCACTAAGGGGCTGACTGTGCATTATTTACTTCCATCTCACTTCCATCTTCCCCTGGTTACTAGGCCCCATTTCGGGAGAAAAAGAATCCCCGGCTCCTCCCAACCACCAGCATGTCATAAAAGTAAACTAATTTGGGATGTTTCTTGAAACCAACAGTCTGCATACAAATAAGCCAGATCTGCATAATTCAAGTTCTGGAACAAGACTAAACTTCAGAAGTGTTCAAACAATTTTCCACTGAAGCTTACATCCGGGTAAGAAGATGGAGAAAGCCGAGGGGGTCTTTTTCATTGCACCGGATTTGATCCCATATGGCTCGGTCTGTCTCCATAGCTGATAGTGTTGCAAAAAGCATGCACTTCTTAGCTCCGGGAGTGATCTGCAGAGGTTCCCTTGAACAGATTGCACTTGTGGACCGAACTATGCAGCCATGAAACTAACCCACAACCTAAAGGGCGCAGGTCAGACACCTTGACCATTGCGCTGCAGAAATCCATGACCTCTAATTTCTAATTTGTTAAATAATATTATACGGGATACGTATTTCTGACATAGTTTTGTGGGAGTCCTGGCAATGTAGTAGCTAGATGCTCGTTTGCCAAGCCAAAAGTCTTGGGTTCAGATCTGCACAGGTGCTGAGATTAGCCAGGCCTAAAATAGATATCAGAGAGTGCCCTGAGAAGCAAAGATGGCTAGCGTGATGTTAACCACATCACCAGTTTAGCACTGGTTAGTTTATAAAAATAGAGGTGTAGCAGTTTATAAAAATAGAGGTGTAGCAGTTTATAAAAATAGAGGTGTAACAGTTTATAAAAATAGAGGTGTAGCAGTTTATAAAAATAGAGGTGTAGCAGTTTATAAAAATAGAGGTGTAACAGTTTATAAAAATAGAGGTGTAGCAGTTTATAAAAATAGAGGTGTAGCAGTTTATAAAAATAGAGGTGTAGCAGTTTATAAAAATAGAGGTGTAACAGTTTATAAAAATAGAAGTGTAGCAGTTTATAAAAATAGAGGTGTAGCAGTTTATAAACAAAGAGGTGTAGCAGTTTATAACAATATAGGTGTAGCAGTTTATAAAAATAGAGGTGTAGCAGTTTAAAAAAATAGAGGTGTAGCAGCTTACACAAGTAAAGGTGTAGCCGTTTATAAAAATAGAGGTGTAGCAGCTTATAAAAACAGAGGTTTAGCAGCTTATAAAAATAGAGGTGTAGCAGTTTATAAAATTAGAGGTGTAGCAGTTTATAAAATAGAGGTGTAGCAGTTTATAAAAATAGAGGTGTGGCAGTTATTAAAAATAGAGGTGTGGCAGTTTATAAAAATAGAGGTGTGGCAGTTTATAAAAATAGAGGTGTAGCACTATATGCTTGATGTCACTCCGGTGGGATAATAGTTCTTTACGTAAATTTTCCAACAGATGCAGTCAAACCTGGAACCCACAGAAAAAGCCACCATTGACAATTCCTGTCACGATGGGACTGAAGATGGTGAGTTAAATTATTTTTCCACCATATACTGGTTCCAGGGTCATGTTTGAAAAAAAAGGTGGGGGGAGGGGGGGGGGGGATGAATAGACTGTTGCTGCCTAACAAGATTGTTGTAATAAAAGGCCAAATATTTAGAGTTTGCTGCAATCTTTTGTTCTGGACCAAGACCCCAACCGCTTTTTTAAGGATAAATGCAGAAGAATAAATAATTTTTTTTTATTCATACATTACTGAACCTTGGGGTGAAAAAATAAAGTCACATTTTGTAAAATTGTAGCATAACTGTCACGTTCTAATAATCTCATATCACATCACTTTGCTCTCTGTAGATAAAGTTAACAAAACACCTTGTTTCATGATTAGAAGGAAGGAAAGCAATTAATTCCATACTTTTTTTTTTTACTTTGTTGAATAATTTCTTTAAAACAAAAAATTGGATGGGAAAAAAAAAGAGCAAATATGAATTATTTTAGTGGCACGACAGCCGTGATATAGCTGTGGACTTCACACTTGCTTGTCTGCTTAGTGCTCTAGAGATTTGATGCCCTGGATGTTTATAAAAACCTCCTGAGACCAAATTTCTTCTGCGTCCTTTTCTGTGCCTCTAGTTTCTTTGAGAGAATTAGAATTTCTTCAAGAGAAATATAATGATGCGTTTCTTGATAAAAAGGTCATTTTAAAAGATTTTTACATGGCAAAAGGTGTGACTATTTCATGCCAGTGGCATATGATCCATATTCTATAAGGTCCCTACTATTATCTACTGGTTTCACCATGTGGGTTCTGGGACCCCATTTTGAGGAAAAATGAATAGACCCTCTGCCCCCTTGCAAGCATATTATAAAAAGTGACAAATTAGGGCTGTTTCCTGTGAAACTGGAGTGCATCTGCCTGAGACAAGGAACCAACAGTGTGCACATAAATAAGCCAGATGTGTAAAATGGATTTGTGTGCAAAACTCAAGTTCTGGAACAAGACTAAAATCCAGAAATGAGCGAGCAACCAGAACTTTTTGCCTGGTGTTTACAGCCAGTGAATGCTGGGAAGAGAAAGAAGAGATGGCTTTAGTAAAATCTTGAGATTCTGCTTGAAATGTGTCTTTTGTCTGCCTTGGGAGTGTTGACCTTTTTTTTTTAATGTGGTCAGCTGTGTGTAGAGAACTCTTGGGCAATTGGTGGCTTGACCTGAGGACCACACGACCTGGGGCTTGAATGCTGGATAGGCTAGCGTTGTCAACAATAACTGTGTCCTGTTGTGTCATTGTACTTCACATAGGACCCTTTTCCACAACTCCAGGCATATTGGGTATATATGGTTGAACCTACATTCTTAGACAAGTCAGCAATCAGTGGATTCTATGTTTGGCACTCAGTGTTCTTAAAACCACCACCCTCCTCCCCACCCCCACGTCTTCCTTTTAATCTCTTACCCCTTCTCTTTTCTTTGAACTTCCACACTTTACCTCTTCTCATTTATCTTTCCATCCTCCCTCTCTTCCTTTCCTTACTCTGTTCTCTCTTGCTCTCTCTCCTGTCCCATCTCTTTTTGTCTCCTCTCCATCTTGTCTCATTGTCTCCAGATTTTCTTACACTCTCCTCTCTCTCATTCTTCTCCCCCTCCCCCCCATTTCCCCCCTCTTTTTTCTACATTTGCTGTGCTGCCCCTTTTTCTAGTGGTTGTGTCCAGTACACTTGAAATTGTGTTATGGTTGGGGGAATGGGTGGGGTTTCAGCATGAGGCTAGTTGTTTTGTTTTTTCTTTGATGTGTTGTTATATTTGTTAGCAATTCTGGCATATTTTTACTCTGCCTTGTCTCCCTACCTGCCCCTCTCTCTTTATCTGTGTTTGTAACTTCTTTCCCCATCTCTCTCTCTCCCTCCCTCTCTCTAGCTTTGTCTATTTGCCTCCCTTCATCACTTTGAATACCTCCCTCTAATTCTCCTGCTCTGCCTTTTTTCTCTCTTTTTGGTTCTCTCCCTCTGTATTTTTGCCTCTCTATACTGTCCCTCTGTCTCTCTCTCCTTTATGTCTACATCTCTCTCTGCTTGCATCTCCCTGTTTCTTTTCTGCTGTCTCCCTTCCTCCCTCCAACTCTCTTTGCAATATTTCTCCTCCTTCCATATCTCTGTTTCTTTCCCTTCTTCCTTCTCTCTTTATCTGGCCATATCTGAATTTGCTTTCCCCTCTGTCTGTATTTGTCTCTCTCTCTGTCTTTCGCTGTCCCTCCCCTACTCTCCCTCATCGTCTCCATTCCTCCCTTTCTTTGTCATCTTGTTTCCTCCTTCCCCCTTCTCTCTTTCTCTTCTTTCCTCTATCTTCATCTGTCATCTACACAGTCTCTCCCAGTCTACATCAGCACCTGGCTTCCTACCTCTCAGGTACCATATCTAGAACAGACAGGACTTCAGTTTGCTCCCCTCTAAGTCTACAAAAAATTAAAAACACTATATCTTTGCTGGTAAACCCACATGTGTGGCACGAATGAAGTACCTTATGTGCTCGGTACACCCATGAACAAGGCAGAAATCTTGTTTCAGTATTGCTCTGAGACAACCTTGAAAAAAACTGAGGAGACCTTGAAAAGGACGATGAAAAGCCTTGAAATTGATTGGTAAATTTGGATATGAACCCTGAGTGGATCGTGTGCTCAGTACCACACTGGCCGCCCTGTTTCCCAAAACATTTCCTGGTACCCATTTAAGACTGGGTCGACCTGGAGAAAAAAAAATCTGGTCCCGTTCAGGATCTGAACACCTGACGTTCAGATCTGCAGGTGAGTGTCTGGCTGCTCCACCACTGCAGCCCTCATATAAAATATGGCTAACATTCTAATCCTGCATCTTGTGCAATCCTATCGATATCATGGATGGAATCTGGTCTTAAGGTTTTTTGTGGACATCCTCTTTTGTATCAATCCATTTGTTTCCTATTCATTGCCTGTTTGGTGAATTCTATGTAAGTTAATGTTAATGTTAAAGATGTGAACCCTAGTCAGTCATCCTTGTCTGAAACCCGTTTGTGCCTTATGTCATTCTGGAGAGGGATATAAATTGTTCTCTTCCATGTTTTCGACCAAATGGCACTGTTCCAGATCGTCATGCACAGTCCATGGTAGATTTAGATGCAGGCTTCTCCTTATGCTTGCAGTAGTTCTGCTGGTATTTTATTGCAAAGATGGGACAGAAGAGAAAAAAATTAAGAATGAAAGAAAGGGCGAGAGACATGACAGATATGATAATGATGGAGATGATCTGTGCATATTACATCAACAAGATCATTGATTTTTGCCCTTTGTTGTCGCCATATCTCTGTTTGTTTATCACTCTAAAGCTGTCGTACACTAACAAAGTCCACATGGGAAAACTGATTGGCATCTAAGTGCGAGCTGCATGAGGACAATAATAAAAGCCTCATCCCACACAACAAATTGTCCTGTTTGATTAGAAGACAAACAGGGCCATGCCCATAGTGTGCAATGATTCCACAGATCACAGAACTGGTTTCAGGTTGTACAGTGCGGCAACCTGTCATCACTGGTGCAGGGGTTCTCAACTTGGGAGTGTGCCAAGGAGCGCCTTTTATCACCAGGGTGTTCATGCAGTGATTCTTTACTTGGATAGGTGGTCCCAGTGGTACATTTAGCATTGTCAGAGTTTTTAGTGGCCCTCTGGGTTTTTGTTTGTTAGTATCATGAGTTTTGTGAGGAGGCACCGACTGTTACCTAGAGTGGGACTTTTGGCTTGCAAGAATGGTGGGGGGGGGGGGGGGGGGGGATAAGAGGAAGAGAGGTTAGAGGAGAGCGTCCTCCACCAGAATAGCTAAGAACACTGTTTTGTTGTCATTTTCACTCTGTCTATCTAATCTGTCTGCCTGCCTTTCTTTCTTTCTTGCCTTGCTTTTCTTTCTGTCTTTCCTTTTTTTTGGTTTCCTTTCTTCTTGTCTCTCTTTCTGCATTTATTTTAGCCAACATGTTGAGACCCACTGGAGTTGGAATGATGCGTGTTTGTGTGTGTGTGAGAGAGAGAGAGGTGTGGCGCATGATGATGTTGATGATTCATTTACATTAAACAGAATCGTTGATTGCTGCTGTATTCTGTAACTGTATCCCTGTTTGTTTATCCCACTAAAGTTGACAAGTACTGAAAGTCCGGATAAGAGAAAAAGCTGTTATATAAGTGCGTGTGGTACCTGTGTATGTGTGTGTGTGTATGTGCATGCATGTGTGCGTGTGTGAGTACATGCATGGGAGCTGCACGAACAGGGTCGTATTTAGGATGTGTAATGCCCATCTTTCCTTAGCTAAATTTAAGCATTGCTATTGCTATACTATTTTGAATGCCACCATAATGCTAAACTAATTCAGATGATAATGATAAAAGCCCCAAAGTTTTCTTGGTCGCAGCGCCTTTTTTCAATTAAAATTGTTCCATGGCGCCCTAACCTAAGTAAAACTATTTGTTTCTTAGTTAAATTAATTATGGCGCTTTTACAATATTTTGCGGTGCCCTTGTGAAGAGGTCGTGGCGCACAGTTTGGGAATCACTGATAAAAGCAATAAAAGTCTAAATATTTTATTACTGTTAAATTTATTTTACTGACCCAGAATGCTGCAGCCTCTAGATTTTTCTGCCCCGTGCAGCTGCACATATTGCACACGCCTAAATATGATAGCAGCCTCATCCCACATGCCTGGTTGTTCTGTCTGATTGGAAGGCAAACATGGGCATGTCCACAGTTTACAGGGATTCCACATATCACAGATTAGGTGTCAGATCACACAGTGCGGCTCCTGTCATTGCCAGGGTGTTAGTGCAGGAGGGGGAACAGAATTCTCAGACTGGGGGTTTCCCAGGGGGCTCCTTTCGTTGCCAGTTTGTACAGGGCTTCTCAGCTTGGCAGTGTCCTTGAGGAGGGTAACTGTTTGGTAGTGTCCTCATAGTTTTCTCGGATCATGATGGTTAGTTTAGACACAATTGGGGGTGGCTTGAGGGGCCCTATCAGTTTGTTTAGTCAGGCTTTTGAGTTTCTTCTCTTATTCCTCTCGCCTCTGGAACACTTAAAAAATTGTCTCTAATAGATTCATTAAAAATGTATTTAACTACATAAAGTTTTGTTGTTGTTGAAATATATAAAGATATATGCAGGGAATAATCAATAAACACAAAGATGTAATATTTTCCCTGTGGTCTATATATATATCAGTCATGCCTTGACCCTGGGATCTCTATCAGTGAGGTTTACGGTAAAAATGTGATGCCAACTTTACTTTAATAGAACTGGTTTCATGGAGAACCCATCCCCCCCCCCCCCCCCCCCTTTTCCATTCCAAATGCTTTTATTAAGTTAATGTATTCACATCCTGACATTCTAAATGTTTACGTAAGTATGAAAACAGCCAATGACATTAACTGTGTGTCTTGTACACAGGTCACTGTAGACAGGTCGGAAGAGCAACATTTACAGTGAATTGGGCCCAACCTGAAATGTCAGTGTTGTGGCTTTTCAGAGTAAAAAGGGACCATGTTGGGTAGTTTAGTCAGGTTTTTTATTCTCCTAAATGGCTGTGTTAATTAGTTTAGTCAGGCTTTAAAAAAAAAGGTCTCTTTTTCACGCCTTTAGGCGTATAGGACATATAGGGCTAGATCTATATTTTATAGACCAATCGGCACAAGATGGGTGATGTGGTCAGCATCACGCCTGCCGCCTCTACTTCCTGAGACTGCACCCGGTACCCACTCAAGGCTGGGTCCACCTGCTAGCCAAGGTCATTTTTGAAAAAAGTCCAGCTTCGCCAGGGAGCGAACAGTCAGGCTTATAGGTATCTTAACTCTATTAGACCCATACATTTTTACAGACTTGGCCCACATTAATTTCCCTATACAAAAATGGCAAGGGGATTGTGTACAAAAAAGGCAATAGAGAATGTAATATACTTCTATTCACTATAAAAGTATATATTTTTATCAAGAGAAATAAATGTACATTTTGAATGCAATAAGTTTATGTTTAATACTGTTATAGTTAGTTGGAAGGAAAAAATCAGCAGGTGTTGATTTGACCAAAAATTTTTTTTTTTGACAAAAAACATTCTTCACTTACCTTGGTTTTGCAGCCATAAGAGCAGTGAATATCCAAATTTGAGAATATCACTTTAAAGTTAGTTCTTTCCTAACATATTCCAAAGTTGTAATACATTTCTGGATTAGTTTAGCACTCAGAGGCTCTAAGTTCTCACAGAGTGATGAACAAAATTTCAGAGGAAAAAAAATGACAGAGAAATTTACCATTACATACACGCTATTTACTTTAACTTTGTACAGTTATATACAGATTGTAGCTGCAATGATTTCAATGTAGCTTAGCCCTAGTATGGTAGTGTCTATTTGTTTAGAGCACTTTTTTTTCTGTTTGTGTTTTCACCCTGTTTTTCATTCTGCATATTTTGTTAACTCCATTCCATGTTTAGAACCACTCCAGTTTCCACCATATGCACCTTCATTTTCTTAATTACATCTCATAATCCTCTTTAGGTGCTGATACTCAAAGCCTCCAGGCGTTATCGAAAAACTCCCGCTATCTGCCTCCACACATGAGAACAGAGGCTGTCCTGGCCCCCACCACCATTCACACCTCATCATCACCTTCGTACAACATCAATGGTACAACCAACAATGCTGTGGCAGCGGCTTCTGTAAAGACAGTACCAGGAACTATTCCAAACATCCCAGCTCTCATTTGTTCCTCTCAGCCATCGTCAGTAACCAGCACTTTGCTAACTGAGGAGCCCTTTGTAGACAGGAATGCGAAGGAAAATAGCTGCGTGGAGGACAAGGATGAGGAGGATCAAAATGTGGCGCCA
This sequence comes from Candidula unifasciata, assembly GCA_905116865.2. Lineage (NCBI taxonomy): Eukaryota > Metazoa > Mollusca > Gastropoda > Stylommatophora > Geomitridae > Candidula > Candidula unifasciata. The sequence continues at coordinate 354,342 of CAJHNH020003746.1, forward strand.
GCAGCGAGGAGATACTCTATCCCCAGTCGGTCATCAGTCTCCAACAAGCCAGAGGTGGATCTGGCTTCAGCTGCCGGTAAGCTACATAGTTTGTTTGTCGTTGAGTGTTCTAGTGTTGTTTTAACTTATTATGTAACAACGGGCTCATCATTTTTGTCATCATCACCACCACTATCATTGTTGTGTAATTGTCGACATCATCATTACCATTATCATCATTATAAAAATCACTGCCACCAACATCTGTGGCTTCAAGATCCTCAACATCATCTGTATCTTTGTCATCATCGCTTGTATTCAGCATTATCACCAGTGTTTTCATCATCATCATCATCATCAGTATTTTGATCATTAACATCATCAATATCTTCATTATTTTAATCATTACATGGATGCTGCCAACATCACCAGCAGCATTATCATAGTCTGTACAGATGCTGAGATTGTCCAGGCCTCAAATAGATATCAGAGAGTGCCCTGAGAAGTAAAGATGGCTGGCATGATGTTGACCACATCACCAGTTTAGTACCGGTTAGGTTATAAAAATAGAGTGTAGCAGGTTATAAAAATAGAGGTGTAGCAGTTTATAAAAATAAATGTGTATCAGTTTATAAAAATAGAGGTGTAGCAGTTTAGTACCGGTTAGGTTATAAAAATAGAGGTGTAGCAGTTTATAAAAATAGAGGTGTAGCAGTTTAAAAAAATAGAGGTGTAGCAGTTTAGTACCGGTTAGGTTATAAAAATAGAGGTGTAGCAGTTTATAAAAAATAGAGGTGTAGCAGGTTATAAAAATAGAGGTGTAGCTGTTATAAAAATAGAGGTGTAGCAGGTTATAAAAATAGAGGTGTAGCTGTTTATAAAAATAGAGGTGTAGCAGTTTATAAAAATAGAGGTGTAGCAGTTTATAAAAATAGAGGTGTAGCAGTTTATAAAAATAGAGGTGTAGCAGTTTATAAAAATAGAGGTGTAGCAGTTTATAAAAATAGAGGTGTAGCAGTTTATAAAAATAGAGGTGTAGCAGTTTATAAAAATAGAGGTTTAGCAGTTTATAAAAATAGAGGTGTAGCGGTTTATAAAAATAGATGTGTAGTGGTTTATTAAAATAGAGGTGTAGCAGTTTATAAAAATAGAGGTGTAGCAGTTTATAAAAATAGAGGTGTAGCAGTTTATAAAAAATAGAGGTGTAGCAGTTTATAAAAATAGAGGTTTAGCAGTTTATAAAAATAGAGGTGTAGCAGTTTATAAAAATAGATGTGTAGCAGTTTATTAAAATAGATGTGTAGCGGTTTATAAAATAGAGGTGTGGCAGTTTATAAAATAGAGGTGTAGCAGTTTATAAAATAGAGGTGTAGCAGTTTATATAAATAGAAGTGTAGCAGTTTATAAAAATAGGGGTGTAGCAGTTTATAAAAATAGAGGTGTAGCAGTTTATAAAAATAGAAGTGTACCAGTTTTTAAAATAGGGATTTAGCAGTTTATAAAAATAGAGGTGTAGCAGTTTATAAAATAGGGGTGTAGCAGTTTATAAAAATAGAAGTGTAGCAGTTTATAAAAATAGAGGTGTAGCAGTTTATAAAACAGAGGTGTAGCAGTTTATAAAAATAGAGGTGTAGCAGTTTATAAAAATAGAGGTGTAGCAGTTTATAACACATTAGCACAGCCAATAGGAGACTCGCTTTCAAATTCAGCTGCGACTCCCTGCAGCACACGGCCTGTGTTTGATACCAGGTGGTTCCTGGAGTTCACCCAGCCTCTAGAAAATGGGTACCAGAGTTAACACCTAACGTAAATGTAGGAACGTTGCTGTAGCTACGGAGTTGCGTGAGGTCAGTGACACAGGTAGACAGTTTCTTATCAGCTGTTCGTACTGGTTGCCAATCACTTATGGTTTATAACCATATGCAGTGACGCTGGGTCACATCTTCCGACTTTATCTTTGCTTTTTTATTATCATCCTCATTAATGATGTCATTCTCATCAGTAACTTCATCTTCAACAAAATTGTGTATATCATTACCATCATGCTGAAGTGCCTTACCCCTGTCTTTCAACCCCAGATAAAGCATAGGCTTTATTTTTTGCTTGCTTTTTTCTTTTTCTTTCTTTCTTTCTTTCTTTCTTTCTTTCTTTCTTTCTTTCTTTCTTTCTTTCTTTCTTTCTTTCTTTCTTTCTTTCTTTCTTTCTTTCTTTCTTTCTTTCTTTCTTTCTTTCTTTCTTTCTTTCTTTCTTTCTTTCTACCTATTACTGTGCACCAGTGCCATATTTGTGTTTCTTGTCACTTCTCTGACACAGCAGGAGCGCCTGACTATTTCATCACACCGGATTTTGTACCCCTTACCTCTCAAGTCTGTCTACAGAAAACGGTCGGCCACCTGCTGAGTGCTTCACACATAACACCAACTCTGTAGTTTCAGCAAAGATCTCCAGGAGATTTCCGTTACAACTGCACCGGTGAACTGAATCCTACACCGTTCTATTTCTTTGATATATATAATAGCAAGTAATTAGATTGTAAACCTAATTATGCCGCAGCAGCTGATCCATACAGGATGTCTACCGGATATCTAATGGATCCACCAATACATTCTTCACCCTAACACTCACAAGGGGAGAAAAACTGGATTAGGTTTTTCTTCTAATAAACTATTTATCCCCCTCTACCTTATTTTTTTTTTAGTCCAAGGTAATTATATGCTAGTAAGACAACACAGCAATTACATTGCCTTCCAAGTCGACCCTAGCTTCTATGGTTACCATGTAAATTTACGGGTAATAAAGGCGGATGGCGTGACCTTGACCGCATCTCCCACTGAACGCCGATTGGGCTACAAAACAATGTGTCTAAAAATATAAGTCTAGCAGCATGTGCGCGGGTACTGCGTGTAGTTGCCTACCAACTTTAAAAACATGCCCTGGTAATACTACACTCTGCCAGACATGTCGTGAGAGGTGACTCAAGGTAGACTGGGTGTGGGGTTTCTACTTCATTCTGTGAACAGTATAGAAAAAAAAAAAAACCAGTCATGGACATGAGTTGAGCCGCTTGCGATAGCAAAGGTTAGTACGACGGCTGAGGGCTTTAAGGTCCATTTGAGGATAAAGAGCAGAAGAAGAGAAGCAGATGAATCACAACTCAGGGAGCCGGCGTAGCGCGATGGCTGCCAGTCCGAAGGTCTTGAGTTTGAATCGGTATCCAGGCGGAATTTCTCGTAATATCAGCCTTTATGGATGCCGGGAGATGTTTGGAGTCGGCTGTTGTATATGGTCTACATCGTCCACAGGCTGCTGACTTCTTCGGACTGCGGACTGCATTCCCAGCCCTTCGGGTGCATTGCTGTAGATACCACCCGCCTCTATTCATTTGGTGACTGCAACTAGTTTTGTAGCTTTGTCTGGATATTGTTTATCCGCCTCGTGCCCCCCTCGTTTTCAGCATATGTGTACATATTTTTAGCCTCTCGTTCATCTAACATTCTCGCGTTTTGGCTCAGCTGTTTATCCCTCGTGAAAAGCCGAAAAAAAAAAAAAAAACAGGAATGTCCCGGTAAAAATGGAGATGTATGGTCAGCTGACGATACATTCCCCCATTTTCACCGGGACATTCCTGTTTTTTGTTTTTTTTTCCGCTGTTTCCTGGCCGTCCCGTTGATTTTCCAGAACAGAAAAAGCGTCAGTTGTCTTGTTTTATAACAGTAAAGGAACAAGCTCGAGAATAGAACATACACTTACAGTTATCTTTTCAGACCTTATTAGATGTCGTTGTTTTAAATAATTTTAATGCGTATTGTTTCGTTTATTTCTTGGCGGCATTGGTTCTGGTTTTAAAACCATTGTGAGGCAAGTAATAAAAATCCCTTAACCTGATTGACCTAGAAGAAGAAGAAGAAGAAAAGAGTTTGGGAAAAGGGGAGTTCGGATCAAATTGATTTGCTTGGGATCAGGACCGTGCTTCAGATGTTCTCATCTCAGTCAAAATGGACGCTTGGCACGGGCGCTGTTTGGAGCCGAGGCAAATTTTTTGCTTCTGCCAGACGATGGCCTTTGCATTTTTGCTCCATTTGTAGACTGAAAGGATATAGATTTGAACAGATTGTAAATTCTATAGCTGCATCTTCTCCTCTATTCTCCGCCGTTTGTATTTCTGGTAGATCTAAAGATTCGTCCAAATATTCTCAGAAATAGCTAACAAGGTTTTTTATCAGAATTTAGGTTTTGTCTGATTTATAAAAATGTCAGTCTCAAGCTTTAATTAGTTTAAAGCCATTTCTAGTTGAAGCCATAGTTGGTATGAAGCCATAATTAGTATGACGCAACAGTTGGGTTGAAGCCATTGTTGGTATGAAGTTGCGGTAACCCAGCAGGCAGAAGGGCACAAGCACAGCGTCCAGCACGAGTTAAACCAAGCACCAGCAATAGTCAGCTAAAACCTACATTAATTGAAGCTAAGAGAGCTGGACCAGACCAGACCCAGAACCCCCAAATACCACACCGGACTTAGGAAGACAAAGAACAGGAATACCAGGTGTGACTTCACACCACAAAGAATTGGAAACCAAATAAGATAGCAAAGGAATCTTTCTTCATATAGCAGGTCTCCGAGCTGCTGTTTGTTGAACAACTGGAAATGAAAAGTTAAAATTTGAATCAGCTGTAATTAATATGCAGTCATAATTTGTATAACACCGTCTATAATTGGAATACAATCATAAGTGCTATAAAGCAAAAATTAGTACGAAACCATCCATAATTGCTGTAAAGCCATAACTGGCATGAAACCATTATTGAGGGTAATCTTCTTTATGAGACGTAGAATGTAGATCGTGAATTTGTTGTACTTCTGTGGGATTTCAGCTCGGCGTTATTTGCTTTTACTTTTCACGCCCGTAGGTTGAGTGTATTTGCACTGAGATTATCCGGTGCAAGCTGTTAGGAGAGTAATGTACTGTCCTGTATACACAGCAGTGTGTCTGTGTGTGTCTTTCACTGTCTTGTCTTGTTCGTTGCTCACAGCCTTGTGGTGTTGGGATTTTGAGTTTGTTTGGCCACAAAACAGACTGGGACTAGAAAGCTGAGTGAAGAAACAGCAAAAGACGTCTGCAAATAGAACTAAACGTTTCAGAGTGAAATTAAAAAGATGGGGAGGACGTGGGAAGAGCTGCATGCAATAAGGAAGAATAGAACAGCTTGGCGTGCGTTTACTGAGGGCCTATGCCCCATTTGAAGATATAAGACAGAAGAAGAAGTTTGGATCAAACTCTTTATCCACAAATATAACACTTGTATCTTTATACGGTCCTCCTTTTATTCCGCATCATCGTCGTTTCCATCTGTGTGCTAAACGCCCCCCCCCCCCACTGGGTCTCTCTCTCTCTCTCTCTCTCTCTCTCTCTCTCTCTCTCGCGCGCGCGCGCGCGCGCTCTCTCTCTCTCTCGCGCGCGCGCGCGCTCTCTCTCTCTCACTCTCTCATCTTCTCTGCGGGTTTCTATATTTCTTTAGTCCTTGTGTCACAGTCTGCATTCCTATAACAATATCGTATTGCCTCCTCTCATTTGATGTCCTACCCCCTTCCCTCGCCGTCTCATTAAGACCATCTCTGTTTCCTCTCGCCCTGCTGATCTCTTTGTTTGTTTCTACGTGCATGTCGTCCTTGGTAAAAATATTAGATTCCCAACGTGTTGCCACATACTTCCCTTTGTATATACCCTTCTCTTTCTCGACTTCTTCGACGAGGTCATTCCTCAAGTTATAATTACGCACCATTAACCTCCAGGGAGCCGACTTGACACAGTTGCTAGACGACACGATGGTCGTGGGTTCAGATCTGCACCAAGTCAGATTTGTCCCTCTTAGAAAATGACTTCGGCTCCCGTGTTGATCCCGCCCTTAATCGGTACCAGGTAAAGTCCTGGGGAGTGAAGGCAGTCTACGTGATGTTGACCTAATCATCCACAGTGCCGATTGGTTAATAAACTGTAGGTCTAGCTCTTAGACGTTGCAAACGCGCTTCGTAATGCTGGGGTGCCGGTTTCGATCATAGCTGCGGGCTTTGCGCTGGTTTCGACAGTGGTTTTTAGAAGCTGACCGTCCAGTAAGCAATGGCAAACTACTGGACGTACATTTGCCTTAAAAAAAAACCACAACAGTTAAAAAAGGCTATGGATGGTTTTGCAACGTACTGTAAAGGATACGCAAGTGTGCACACAGTATGCCCAATGGCACGGGGAAAGGCTTCTTTTTTTAACCGTCAGTCCACACCTCTTACATGCACACCTGCCCAGGACTGCAGGCTACGAAGTCTTAGACGTTCAACAGAATGTCATAAACAAGGTTCAAATGTCCGTGCCATTGGCGTCCCTTATCAGAGTGTCAGGACCAACAGTCCGATAGTCAAATGTCTCAAGATTTCCGAACGCAAACTGTCCTACCGAATGACAGAAAGGTTAAAATGTCCGGTATCATTGGCATCTGTCTTCGGAGTGTCGGGACCAGTCGGTGAAGCTATGCCTGCCTGATGCATGCTTTTCCTATACTGTATGTCTTAGTATCCCCGATATAGTACAGTTAAAAGTATCTAACGTTCCGAAGAAGTGTGTGCTCATTTGTATCGTCCTGGACCTGCGGGCTGCTACCTGTTGATCTCTCAAGGGTGCAGCCCGTGATGAGTGGGAAGCTCAACATACGGATGGAAGGTTTACAGAGTCATGTGCAAGACGTGGCATGTATCGGCTCTGAATTTATGTAAACCCCCTTGGATAGCGTGAAATTTCAATGATCTGCTACTTACTGCCTTCCCATGAGGGCCTACCGGTATACTCGCGGTTGCTCTGGTCGGCTCTTTAGGGATATCTGTGGATAAAGGGTGAGATAGGACACCACGAAGATAATACTATGTATGCTATGTCGCACGAAACTATCCCGGAAAAGCTAACCCGGTGAATAAATAAATGCCCCATAAAGTCGGATGAGTCGGTCGCAAGGCTCAGATATCGTAAACGGTTGGTTAGTTGCGTATCCTGTACAGGACGTTGCAGAACCAACCCCAACAGCCCCTGGTTGATGTGTGGTTTTTCTAGGCAAATTTACGTCCAATAATTTGCCATTGTTTTCTGGACGGTAGGCTTTCTTGATACCACTGTCGAAACCAACGCAAGGCGCATGGCCCGCAGCTGGGGTCAAACACGGCATCCCGGCATTACGAAGCTTTCGCATCGACTTAGCCACAGAGCCGACTATTGTAAACGAACACACCGCAATTACGTCGAACGAACGAACGAACTTTATTTTCAAAGGGTCACAAATTGGGCACGCAGGCTAGCGAAGAAAAAGAAGATATTTTCCCTAAAAAGCCTTGAGTTACAGGGTTGTAACTTTTTTTTTCTTAAAATAGAAAATTGAAGGGCCCCTGCAAACAGGTAAAGTCCTTATCTGTAGCGTATTTAACTTAGACATAAATCCGCCACTGTCTGCATGCCAACCATAAGAAACACCCATACACCACTGGCCCAAGCTTTACAAAAACCTCTTTCAAGCAATATACAGCCTCTTTTACAAGCCTACATCTTGGGATCTACAGTTAGTGATCCCGGATTTAAACTCATGCAAACCCTATATCTTATAGCTATTCACAGGCGGCATCGACTTGACCCTCCAACCCTCACAACATTGGCTCTAAACCCCTACCCCTCTCCTTGGACTCTGCTATCTAAAAGTGATGAAGATATGGTAAATTCTGTCGTATCAGTCGAGTTTTCTAAAAAAAAAAAAGGGATATGTAGAGGACCCTTTTCCACGCCTTTAGGCGTTTAAGGCAAACAGGGCTAGACCTATATTATATAGACCGATCGATACACTATGGGTAATGTGGTCGGCATCACATCGGCCGCCTTTATTTCCTGGGACTGCACCCGATACCCACTAAAGGCTGGGTCGACTTGGGAGCCAAGGCCATTTTTGAAAAAAGTTCGGCCCCGCCAGGGAGCATTGGGCATATGGGAAGAGCTTCCATGTTTTTATAGACCATCGGCACTAGGTCGCGTTTTCTAGCCTTACCTATCTTCCCAGAACCAGGGGTCGACTTATGTACTGAACATAAAATGCATTAGGTGTAGAGACCTAGCTCAGAATTTTAAGCTAGAAATCTGTTCATAGACTTGTACGTCGGTGTTTGCGGTAGGTGTTACCGCAGTCAGGCTGGTGAGTACAAATCTATCCACATGCAGTAATTAGTGTCCAGTCGTCCCTCATCTAAATATCTTTTTTTTTAAAAATTACTTATTGTTGTAAATACTTGTTTCAATCTCTAATGTATACTTCACTTTACAGCATCTATTGATGTTTTTTTTTTTTTTTTTTTTCAATATTCAATTATTACCATAGGGAAAACGACCGGAGACCGTCTTATCCTATTCTCCAAAGTTAGAAAAAGGGGGTGAAAGGGGGAGAAGGGGGGGGGGGGGGGTGTCCATTTGAAAAAAAAAAAAAAGGCGCATACCGTCAGGTCATATACTTAAGGGGATGCCATCTAAAACAAGTTGGAGAACACTGCGCTGAACTCATTAGCACTGCCACGCGGGGTTCAACAAAGAGAGAGATAGGTAAAAGGCTCACTGTAACACCAGTAGTGCATCCAGCATCTGGTGCTAGTCTAGTTGTTTTTAGTGATGACCAAAACAGGGAGTCTAAGTTGTTGCAGTCGCGCTGCTAACTCCGGGATGCCGGGTTCGATCGCAGCTGCGGGCGATTGGACAGCAGACTGCCTGGCGTTGGTTTTGACTGAGGTATCGAGACCCGACCTTTGAATCTACTAAAGGAAACATTTCCTAGTGGAATCACAAACAGCTGACAAATGATGGGAGCTGGTTCTGTAGCGCTCTGTGAATGATACGGAGCGGCTTACAACGTCTGTTGATAAAGACTTTGGGTCGAAACATTGGGTTATACTGGATGTGTGGGTGTCTTTTCCATTCTTCCCGCTTCCTTGTATTTAGTTATTTCGTTTAAAGGCTGACGACACGCCGTGGGCGATGATACAAGCATTCACGCGGACCGACTTCACTTCCTGTGACATTTTAGCGTACTATTTTAAGGCCAGACTGACTTCGGGACGAATGCCCTTATCATGTAGCTGGTCCTTTGCAAAAAGAAACTCGATTTCTCGCCAGCTTTCCCGCCTGATGTCACTTATTCGTTCCAATCAGCTGTGGCGATTAATGTGGCTAGAATCAGGTCCGCCTGTATATATATATATATATATATATATAATATATATATAAGGCCGTGCCTCAGCGAACGCTTGAAACTGTACATGACCCTTGTTTTATAGACCCTTCTGCTGGTGATCCCGGAGTTAAACCCCTCCAAACTTTCTCTGGTATCAGCGGTTCCAAACCTTTGGTGACTGGCGGAGCCCTTTTAAGGTCAGTTTCTGTGGTGAATCCCTTTGACCTACCGAACTCGTATTTCTTTTACAAGCGAATAGTGTCTCCAAGTAATGTTACGGTACATGAGGGAGAGGGGGTGTAGCCAGTTAGTTAGTTAGTTGCAAATCCTTTACATGACGTTGCAGAACTAATCCCAGCGTTTTTTGGGCTGTTGTTTTTTTAGGCAAATTTACGTAAATTAGTTTTGTAGCTAGTAAGGGAAAGTAAATTATATGTATAAAATAATTTCCCCTTTGCCTATTTTGATTCTGCTTTTCATTACTTATTCATTAATTGTCGGCGTCTGTTTTTTAGACGTTGCGGACGCACGTCTTAAATTCAGTGTCCCAGGTTCGATCCCGTCTGCAGACAGTTTGCCATCAGACCACCTTGCGATGGTTTCGACAGTGGTATCGAGAGTCTACCGTTAAGGCAGTAGTAGCATACTTTGTTGCGTATCCTTTACAGGTTTTCTAGGCAAATTTACCTCCAGTAGTTTGCCGTTGCTTTCTGGACGGAGTAGCATACTAGATTAGTTGCGTATCCTTTACAGGACGTTGCAGAACCAGCCTCAACAGCCCCTGGCTGTTGTGTGGTTTTTTTAGGCAAATTTACGTCTAGTAGTTTGCCATTGCTTCTGGACGGTCAGCTTTCTTAATACCACTGTCGAAACCAATGCAAGGCCCATGGCCCGCAGCTGGGATCGAACCCGGCATCCCGGCATTACGAAGCGTTCGCATCGACTTAGCAACAGAGCCGACAGTAGCATACTACTAAACGTAAAATTGCTAGTGAAATAAAATAAAAAATTAAAAAAATGCTGGGGTTCGTTCTGCACACGGCCGGCTCCAGAGAAGGCAGTGGTTCTGCAAAATCCTGTAAAGGATATGCAACTCACTAACTTAATATCTGTCTATTTGGAGACGTCACGGAACCCCTAGGATATGCACGCGAAGCCAGTAGGGCTCAGTGGAGACCTTAGGGTCTCCCAATACACAGGCTGGGAAACGCGGCTTTATTTACAGACACCGCTCTCCTTCGTGGAGTTAAAACAGAGATAGCATGTCAAGCAAATTACAAGGGATTGCTTTTCCGAGAGGGACAGCTATGTTTCAAGTGAATGCTTTTATTGGGTTTTTCGACTTTGGCAGGTTTGTTGACTGCTTTGGTGTAGTAAATATAAAGGCAGGGTTTGTTCTTTGTGTACTTTTGTGTGTGTAGGTAGGTGTATGGACAGAGAGGTAGGTGTTTGTATCTAGACCTGTTGACGGTAGTGTATTCATGGGACTAATTTTTTTTTCTATAATTTTTTTTTAAAACAGCCTTTGTAGGAACTGAGCTGATAGTAGTAGTTGTGATGGTGGTAGTAGTAGTAGAAGTGATGGTGATGATGCTATAGAGTAGCAGTATTGTTGCAGCTTTTACATCTGTAGCTGTTGCTGCTGCTACGCCACTACTATTGTCCATTTCAGAAGTCATGCCCAACTTAAAACATCTGTAACCCAGTAACCGCTCAGTTAAGTTGTTGAAACTTGGCATGCAACATGTCAATAATGATGTAATAATTTTGTGTTAATATAGACAAGACTTCTAGTTTTCATTTTGCCTTTCTTGCGGTATAGGAAACGACAGACACCGATTCAAAGCAGATTGCACTTGTAAATTATAACGTCATTACGTAACGACATAAGAAATTTAAGGCTACTGGGAAAAAAATAGGCGTGTTGATCCGAACAGGAGTTTTCTCTATATTTGTTAAAGTGTAAAGGCACGACTTTTCAAAAGCACTATAGCTACGGAATTTCCGAAATTGTGCCTTGTGCAACGCTGTCAGCAGCTAGCCCTTCGGGGAGGTTGTGGGGTGGGGGGGGGGGGGGGGGGGCAGTATGGGAGTTATATCGGGATAACCCAGTTCAGTGAAGTCTATCACCTTGATAATAACTGTAGTGTTAACTCCCTTGCTCCCTTCCCGTTCCTGCTAATGCCGATTATGTGTTTCAGGGTGTCCGTCCATTCATCTGTTATCTCTCTCTCTCTCTCTCTCTTCTTTTACCCCACCAGGACACAACACAAGCGATAAACACCCGATGACACAAAGTGCCACCATGTGGATGTGGATCACCCGTGCAGAGGTCCCAGAAACCGCGTTCAGCCATTAGACCATATTTATGGCCGGGCTATTTTGCGGCCCCTGGCAAGAGCCCGAGTAGGGCTTCAAATAACGAAAAATTGCATCCCACAAAGAGATGACAAGATATATTACCATCTTTCATTTCCATGCCGTCCCTTTTAAATGTCTTCGAAGTCGGAGCGCATTTTCCTGAGAGGCGCGGGACCAACAGTCGGCACACGAAAAAGCAGCATTGTAAAACTGACGTGTGCGCAATAATAAATACTAGAACAAGACTAAAGTTCACATAATTTACGAACAACCGGGACTTTGCGCCGGGGTTCATAGCTGTTGAACGCAGAAGAAAGAGTGATTGTTGTATGAGCAATAACAGTAGCACCTTTAATTTTTAAAATCTGAATGTATCCCTCATTTCTCCTCTTTCTTTACTATCCTCCTGTCACACCACACACTCTCTCTCACCTTCAGCTCTTTCTTTGTCTTTCTTTCTTTCTCTCTATAACTATCTGTCACTTTCAACCCTCTTAACTTTCACTTATCATCCTTTCTCACTGATCAATCTCTCTCTCTCTTTCTCTCTCTCTCTCTCATACTGTCTCTCTATCTCTGTGTGTATTACTGTCGACCCTCTCACTGTCATTTTATCATACTCTCTTGTTTATCACCGTCTCTCTGTTGTTTTTTTCTCTCTGTGTGACTGTCAACCCTCTTACTATGACTTCATCATTCTTTCTCATTCATCACTCTGTCTGGTCTGGTCTGCCTGTCTTTCTGTCTATCTGTCTCTCTTTCTTTCACATTTGCAACCTTATCACTATCACTGCATCACACACACAACTTTCACTCTCATCTCCCTCACTTTCACACACACACACACACTCTTAGTTGTCTGTCTCTCCGGACCCCTCTCTTGATGTTTCTCTCTCTCTTTTCCATAGTGAACCCTCTCACGATCACTTTTTCACACACACTCCCACTTTCACTGTAATTTCTCTCTCACTCTTACACAATCTTCTCTCTGTCATTCTGTCACACACTCAATTCCAATTCTTTCTCACCCCACCCCTGTCTTTTCCTATTACTCTGTCACACACACAGAAAAACACCCATTCTCTCTCTCTCTCTCTCTCTCTCTTTCTCTCTCTCTCTCTCTCTCTCTCTCTTTCTCTCTCGCTCTTTCTCTCTCTCACACACACACGCACGCACGCCAAACACCGTTATCATTGTTTCTCTGTCTCACCTTCACTCCGACCACTCATTTATCTTGTTTTTGACCCACTTTCACTCTTATGACATCTTTATTTGGCCATAAAATATTTTACGGTTGCCGCGAAGATGTCATTGTTAACGCGCCCGTCTGCTATCGAGGCGGCTCTGTCCTGTGTCAAGTGGGTTAGTGCCATTGTTGACATTTTTTTGGGGCTGCCGTTGCATCTACTAGTACAACCACCACTCCCACTGCTGATACTACTACTGCTGCAACAACTGCTGCTGCCGCCGCTACTACTGCTGCTGCTGCCGCCACTACAACTGCTGCTGCTGCCGCCACTACAACTGCTCCTACCACTACTCCTTCTACTGCTCCAGCTGCTGCTACTACTACTACTCCTGCTGCTGCTGCTCCTACTACTGCTCCAGCTGCAGCTGCTGCTACGGCTACTACTCCTGCTCCTACTACTGCTCCAGCTGCTGCTGCCGCTACTGCTACTACTCCTGCTGCTACTACTGCTCCAGCTGCTGCTGCCGCTACTGCTACTACTCCTGCTGTTACTACTGCTCCTGCTGCTACTGCTATTACTCCTGCTGCTACTACTGCTCCTGCTGCTACTGCTACTACTCCTGCTTCACACAAACAGTATATTACACAAATGTATAAAGCAGGACACAAACGAATCATTTTAATCGAAACGTGCAAATCACGCCATCATACCCCCCGTTTCGATTCCGAGGTCCCATTGTGGGGAAAACATGAATAGACCCACTGCCTCCCCAAAAGCATGTCGTAAGAGTCGACTAATTGGGGAGCTTCCTTTGAAGTCGGAGTGCAGCTGCCGGAGAGACAAGGAACCAACAGTCTGTTTTTAAAAGAATGAGATCTGTAAAACTGATGCACACGCAACACTCAGGTTCTGGAGCAGGACTGCAGTTCAGTAATGGACGAGCAACGAGAACCTTTCGCCAGATTTTACAGCTGTTGAATGCGAAGAAGAAGAAGAAATTATCATTGTCAATCAGCAGGTCCTTTAAAGAACGTTAGCTCTCTTTACAGCACGCATGAAAATATCTTTCTCTAGCCAGTTCTCCAGCCCTATGTGCTTTCATATTCAAGGCATTTTCAGTGTCTTATAGCCACATTCTCTTAGGTCGGTCTCAACCTCATTTTCCAGAAACTGCACCTTCCATCACCGTGCTCTCCAGATTACCGTGGCGTTTAATATGGTCAACATCTCAGCTTTTAGGGGAAGGATGCTGTTAATGAGCCAGTTCTCCTCAATACAAATCACATAATCTTTATTAAAAACTGCACACCTCACCTCGGAAGTCGAAGCCTGATGATGCGATTGTTTTGTTTACATCCCGCTACGGCTGCCCATTCCAATTCCAAATACTTCTGCACATTTTAAAAGGCATTCCTTCCTTGAGAGACCTCAAAAGCACAATCCATTTTACTGTCACATACCGCTCCTGTCACGTGCCTGATTTAAGGATTTCTCCTTAAGAACCAACAGCACTCTGAAATAATAATGTTGAGTCGTTGGCTCGTATTGGTCTAAGGGATATCCCGTGGCCAATATACGCTCAACTTATTTCAGGAGTAGGGCAACTCAAGCTTTGGCACTACAAAATATATATTATCCCTAGGCACACTTGGCTGGACACCCCCACTACTATAACAAGGTAGACCCCAGGTTATGATAGTATACTATCATAGCCATGTTAACACAGATAACCTTATTACTCACACAAACATAAAAAACTAGACAGTTAGAATGGTGAAACAGGAACACCCAAGTCAGCCATGACAATTGCTGCATGTAATAAGTACAATACATATACATATATTAAGGAATAGATCATCAAGAATGTTAAGTGAATGGAGTTCATGAATCAATGAAACATCCCAGATGTTGAAGCAGCCAGATGTAGTTCTTGGATATTACATGAGTTTATCATAGGATTTACATGGAGCTGTGGGAAGAGAGCATGTATATGAATAAGAGATCACTTATCCCAGTTCGTAGGTCAATGCTCCCCTCAGTCCATGGTGATTCGACTTTTGTTGACTCAATAGGTAGCTATGCCTCGATTTGATCTGGTACAAGCTGACTGTCTCACAAGTGAGGACACAGGAACTGCATAGGAGCCCAACAAAGCTCTTGAAGACTGTGGTGCCCACTGACTGTCTCACAGGTGAGGACACAGGAACTGTATAAGAGCCCAACAAAGCTCTTGAAGACTGATTCTCTGGATTGATGACATAAGTGTCTGCAATTGTCCACCAGTCCTGGAACTCACAAACAAGCTTTTGCCATGTTGAGGTAGTGGCAACAATAGGTAGGACTTTTGGGTATGCTTGGTGCCCAGAATGGTATGGGTTGGTGGTTGTTGGCTGGACTGTGATTTGTCTGCCTGATCTCTAAGGAGGTATTATCCTGTCAGGAAAGAACTCGAATTAGTAATCATCTTTATTCACACACCAGCTCACCCCACACTCTGCTACGCTTCTCCATTCCTCAGAGTGTAACTCTTAAGAACAGGAGACAGTCTCCTTTCATTTATCTGTCTGTAAATTAGTACACCAGATAGAAGACAAGGTATATAGTGGAGATAGATAGACACTACCACACTTAGATCATCCTCTCTCCACCCTCACATCTATACTCGCAGACACACCCTGTACCCCGTTGGTACCTATATATATATATATATATATATATATATATATATATATATATACATATCACGTCTCCACAGGCTGCTACTACACACCAGATATTTCCTTGCCAAACACACCTTTGACTTAGAGCGTCTAGCTCTGACGTCACAGCAGTTAACTGTTAAAAGATTACACAGATTCCATATTTCTGCTAGGAGGCACAAAACTTCGTTTGCCACTCAGAGAATAATTACTTGTAGGGTTTAATATCTTTACAAATGGTGTGGGTTATGTAGAGCACAAACTATTTAGTCTGCACAGGGAAAGGTTTAATGTTCGGAGCCTGATCTCTGGACATCAAGAACGGCCCAACTCTGTGCGGTCACACAGCTGAATCTTCCCTCTCTGCAGCAGTGGCCAACTTTAAAAAGACATATATTACGGTACTCGTAAACTATAATCGACTTACCCAAGCTTAGGAATTCTTCCAAGATAGAACTGGCACTTTATTCATAGACTGTGTACGCGTCTTGACACTTAGGAGACCAGGCCGAGGAATGCCGCTCAAAACTACGCTTGGCGTCTCTAGGAAAGAAGTCCCTGTATTCATGCCCAAGGAGTAAACAGGCTTACAGGAATTTCTGAATTAAACACCATAAATCTTCAGCCCGCAGTTGCAAGTTTGAAAATGAAGATTTCTCAAAGCAACTACAGGGTCTAGAAATGAATATTTCACCAGATAAAGGTATATATCAATATAAGGAACTATATACCCCTCCGGACGGGTTTACGTTTGAAATATGACGTGCCCGCCAGGGAAGTCAGCGTCACGACTCGTTCATTGTGTAGGGTTGGCTGTTCACTCCACGACAATTACTCAGGTGTCCAGCGAGTGACATCATATGAAAGACTCAAGACTCATTTCTATTGGTTGATCTCAACTCGTTTGCTGAATCTGCACTACTCATTTGCATGCGGATTCAAGGGGCCAATTTGGCGGGAAAAAAAAGAATATACCCACTGCCTTCAACAAACCATGTTATAAAAAAATATTCTGATATTCGGGGTTTGCTGTGTGGAACGAAAGGTGCAGATATCGCAGCCTAGCTGTAAACCACAACACTATTTGCCAACCACCCCTTTAAGGGCAGTCAGAAAAAACGAAGATTTCTTCCCGAAGACACAGTATATAAATTGTAACACACCTGACGACATATGCCAGGCAATACAGGAATCGCTCTGTTGCATCCGTGCCTATTCCCCACCCCCTCTTGTTCCCCCCTTTTCGAAATTGACATAGTCACTCAGGTCTAGATAGACAGATAGATGGATGGACGGACAGACAGACGGACGGACGGACCGACCGACCGACAGGCAGGCAGGCAGGCAGGCAGGCAGGCAGACAGACAGACAGACAGACAGCGAGCGAGCGAGCCATGTTGGATAAAATTCGCTGCAGTGAAGTGGACCCTCCCAACGTTAACCTTTGACCGTGTTATTTCATCAGTCAAGACAGATTGAACCGTTATCTGTTTCAGACACTTACGATAAGTTCAAGAAAAAGAAGCTGAAAGCAAAATCCTTGTTTCCAGTGACATCATCTGCTCTCAACCACAGCAAGGCTGTACTACATGAGGATATTCTTGACTTGAGTCGGATCCTAGCAGGTAAGTGGTCAATGTGTTGTTGGTGTCTTTGTTGTTGTGCCTTATTTGACATCTCTTTTGCAATCTGCCTGCGTATGTGAGAATGAAAATGTGGGGGGGGGGGGGGGGGGCGAAAGAGATAAAGTGAAAAGCGGGTGAGAGAAACAAATGTGAGAAAGGTAGAAAGAGAAATAGTGAGAAAGAAAAAGACAGAAAAGAGAACGAGAAAGAATACGAGAGAGAGAGAGAGAGAGAGAGAGAGAGAGAGAGAGAGAGAGAATACGAGAGAGAGAGAGTGACACATAGAGAGAGAGAGAGAGGGACACACACACACAGAGAGAGAGAGAGAGAGAGAGAGAGAGAGAGAGAGAGAGAGATGACGAACGAACGTTCGATCGAACTATTTTTCAAAGGGTCGCAAATTGGACACGCAGCCCCGTCTTACACTCGGCCCTTCCAAACACCCGTCTTTCACACTGCATCTGTATTTATCAATAAGCGTGTTATATCTGTTAGATAATATGCATACTATAAATATCAATCTTCGTTTACCTCCGGTGTGCTTCTCCTGCTTGGCTGTACCGATCTTTACTCCCAGTTCGCGTATTCTTCGCAGTGATGTGGACACATTGCTTCCAAAATCCCCAGAACGTCCTATCTCTCTAAGGGCAATGACAATGTTTGTGTGATCCATGGGCCAGCCATCTTCAATTAATGCAGCACCTGCCAGTCTATAAGCTCTTTCATTACCAACAACGTCTGCATACTCTGGGACGAATATAAAGGTTAGCACAGGAGAGTTTTGCAACGACTCAAACCACTTTCTGCGTAACCAGCCTGCCTGGACCCGCAGGATCATGCTCAAAGAATCACTCAGCACACACGCGCAGAAGTAGTCCCGAGTCCGAGGGTTCTCAACACAGTGAACGAACTCTGTAGCACCTTCGAGGATCCTGAAATACTTTGGGTAGATTTATAACTACACATGCCCGGGCAGCGCCGTAAGGCTGCTCTTTTTTATTTCCAACTACCAAGGGACTATTGACTGACTGACTTTCTACCCCACCAGCACATCACACAAGCGACAAACACCCGATGACACAATGTGCCACCTTGCGGGTGAGGATCACCGTGGAAAGGTACCAGAAACCGCGTTCAGCCTTTAGGCCATATTTATGGCCAGGCTATATTTCGGTCCCTTGCAAGAGCCAGAGTAGGGCTTCAAATAACGAAACATTTCGTCCTAAAAGGACGAGAAATATATAAGGGACTATTGACTGACTGACTTTCTACCCCACTAGGACATCACACAAGCGATAAACACCCGATGACACAAAGTGCCACCATGTGGATGAGGATCGCCGCGGAGAGGTCCCAGAAACCGCGTTCAGACAATTGGCCATATTTATGGCCTGCCTATATTGCGGCACCTGGCAAAAGCCAGGGTGGGGCTTCAAATAACAAAAAATATCGTCCTAAAAAGGACGAAACTGGATAGATATTGTTGCTTACTATCAGGGACTATTTACTTCAGCAACAATACGGGCGTCCGATCTAACTACCCAGAGACCAGGACAAATTACTAGAATACCCAAGTGAAATAAATCCAGGGCTTCATTGGGGTCTGAACCCGGGGCCTCTAGGATTTAAGGCACACACCATGCCTCGGGACCGGTGATACCCCCTATGAATAAAGAGAACAAAGAGAACTTGGCACAGCATCTCCCAATAAACTGATGAAGTAGATGTTAAATCTACACCTTTATACACCTTCTGGCGATGTATAGCTTGTGATGGTTATCTTGTGTAAATGAATACTCTTATGTACAAAGATGTCGTTAGGAAAATTTATACCTACCGGATCTTCATTAATCTGCTGTTTTCTCACCTGCCATCCATTGTTATCTCGCTTTTACTGAGATTAATTAAGCTGTACAAATTATCGCCCCTGGCGACAAAAGTCATTTGTCTCCCTTGTTTAGGCTTTGCCTAAAGGTCATCGTGTCATTATTTATCTCTTTTCATTTGATATTATTCTGCCTAGTAGACAACAGCATCTCACATCCATGAATCAAGAATTTATAATAGATCTTCTTTTGCCTTCTTCTTGGCATTCACCGATTGTTGACTATGGCGGAAGTTGCTGGTTGTTTTACAACTTTAGTCTAGTTCTAGAACTTAGGTGTTACGTTTACATCCGTTTTGCAGATCTGGCTTACTTGTATGTATACTGTTAGTTCCTCGCATTTCAGGCAGGTGAACTCCCAACTTTGAAGGAAAAACCCATAGCAGTCGTCTTTTTTTAACTCTTTTTAGGAGCAGAGGGTCTCTACCCCCCCCCCCCCCCCCCGTCATTTGGGCCCCAAACCCCCATAATGAATGTAAAAAAAGTACCTTCTTCTTCGTTCATCCAAGGATGTAAATTTATGTTGTGTGCGTTTACAGTATAAATGTGGCATCTGCTGCTGCTTAGAGGCTAAAACATATGGAGTGACTGGAGTGTTGTTTCTGACAGATAAAGCTCTGCAGTAATATCTGGGTTTTTTTTAAGCCAGTTATTGGGCGGATATTTTTGGCAGATTGTCCGGACATTTCCTTGGCTTTTCACCGTTATGTGGACTGTAGGTTGAAGAACATAGGGGTCATCGAGAATGATTGCCGGGATTTGAAAACCGTTATTACCAAAGTATTTCCTAGTTATACACCCTACGCTTAAAACTGCACTGAAAAGATAAGGAACATTCATCATGTTGACGAGGGTATACCGGCAGCAGTTGCAACTGAAACCTCTGGACATAATTCAGAAGACGTTGACGGAGATTGAATACCAATCATCACTAGAGCTACAACTGACGCCAGTATCGAAGTGTACTAAGGAAGTCTAAAACTATCAACTTTTCTGAACATTCTAAGACGCTACACGTATATACCTATTTAATACTTATTTTATAAGAACGGTTTATGCCCGGATCACTAGCTCACTTGGTTAAACCTGACTGCGACCGGGTGACGAGCTCCTTGTAGTCCGGGTTCACACCCTGGGGGTAGGCAGAAAAAGCCACGTTTCTCCCCGATTTACGGTATCTCTCATGGAATCAAGGCCTAAGGGTTGCAATATCTACAGTACCGAGCCAAAGGGTTAACAACTCATGGTTTCTGGATATAAAAAAAAAAAAAATTAACAAAAATAAGAACTATTTCAACCGGCAATCTTTCTCGATGACCCTGTATTACTGAATGATGTTGCTATTGGTGATATGTGTGATGTTGATGTTGACCCATGCTCCTCAGTGTGGAATTTACTTTCTTATCATATTTATTTATTCCCTCCGTACACATCAGTGCATCCATTCCTACACTTGTTTTCTTTAGAAAACATTCTTTTTCCTTCTAGTAATATTTCAAGAGCCCTTACAGTGTGGCATTCTGTGGCCGTGTTCACGTCTTTCTCATTATCAGGCTGTTGCTTTATCATAACGAAATCCTTTGCCTGGTGTCGTTATCTCAAATTGAAATTTCGCTGTATTTTTGGAAGCTCATCAGACGCAATTAAGCAAGGTAAAACAACGTCTGCCTCTTCGTTCTTCTTTTGTCCTACTGCCTGGGCCGGAAAAGGTCGCAGAGAGGAGTTAGATTAGTGTCCTATCCTTTGCTAGTTGTATAGCTTGTGTGATTGTCCTGTTGCGTTTGTGTAGTGTCTTGTTTTACTTCATCCGTGTACTCTTTCTTGGTTGGCCTCTTGACATGTAGCTTGCTGTTCTCATGTGGTACACTTTTGCTGCTGTCTGATTTTGTTCCATTCGACTAGATGGTCATACCATTTGATTATTTCATGTTCTTTAAGATAAAGAGAAGTAAAGGATTATTTTCTACAGGAAAGAGGGAAAGGGGGGGGGGGGGGGGGGGTCCACTCAAATGGTCCTGACGCTGTTAGAACCCATAAAAAAGTGTGTAGTGTTTACAAGTCTTTAGTGTCTTAACAAGGTATAGTGTCTTATAATTCATAGTGTCTTAACAAGGTATAGTGTCTTATAATTCATATTGTCTTAACAAGGTATAGTGTCTTATAATTCATAGTGTCTTAACAAGGTATAGTGTCTTATAATTCAAAGTGTCTTAACAAGGTATAGTGTCTTATAATTCATAGTGTCTTAACAAGGTATAGTGTCTTATAATTCATAGTGTCTTAACAAGGTATAGTGTCTTATAATTCATAGTGTCTTAACAAGGTATAGTGTCTTATAATTCATAGTGTCTTAACAAGGTATAGTGTCTTATCATTCACAGTCTCTTAACAATGCATAGTTTCTAATAACGTTTAATGTTGTGAAACATTGTGTCTTATAGTTTTTAATGTTGTGTTTTGTATAATAGACTAATCTTACAGTGCGTAGTGGCTTATAGTACACAGCTGTCTTACATAATGTCTTACAGCACGGACTGTCTTATAATACAGGGCCATTTTCCATGCCTTTAGACCTATTGGACATTTAGGGCTAGACACATTTTGTAATCCGTACTTGGTGGGTGATGTGGTCAGCATCATGCCGGTCCCCTTGACTACACAGAAGTGTTTTATAATACTTTATGTCTTATAGTACAGTACAGTCTTATAACCTACTTGTTTTATAGTCCATAGTATCTGACTCAGTGTCTTAAAGAGCACAACGTTTTCTGGTAGCCAGTTTATTATAGTGTCTTAGTGTGTCTAGCGCAGAATAAAAGCAGGTGTAATTAAGTGGCGATAACGAGCAGCTTGTGGTATCTGTGATGCTTAGGAGCGCAGGCAACAAGTGCTCCTTCAGTGGCGCATGTTGTGGTTGTGTGTGCTCCAGGTAGGCAGAGTCTTTAAGTGCTTGATTGTCTGATGGGTGTAAGTGGTCGGGCTGAATCACTGCGACCTACACAAGTTTCACGTCTTGTTTATGTTGTTGCAGATCTTGTTCTTTATGTTCTGCTGCTGCGTGTTGTTGTTCTCTTTCTTCTGCTAGTTGTTGTTGTTGTTGTTGTTGTTGTTGTTGTTCTTCTTCTTCTTCTTCTTCTTCTTCTTCTTCTTCTTCTTCTTCTTCTTCTTCTTCTTCTTCTTCTTCTTCTTCTTCTTCTTCTTCTTCTTCTTCTTCTTCTTCTTCTTCTTCTTCTTCTTCTTCTTCTTCTTCTTCTTCTTCTTCTTCTTCTCCTTCTTCTTCTTCTTCTTCTTCTTCTTCTGCTGCTGTTTCCCTGTATGCCTCCCTTTACTTCCTTTATTTATTTATGCAGTCCACCTATTTTCCTTTCTTTCTGTTTGTATTTGTTACTGCTCCTCTTTGTATCTTAAAATTTACAAATTTCTTACAAATTAGGAACTAACCCTGTTGATGCAATATCGTTCTAATGGGTAGGTGGATAAATGTATGTGTGAGTGGGTGAATAAATAGATGTGGGTGAATAAATGGATGTGTGAGTGGGTGAATGAATGGATGTGTGAGTGGGTGAATGAATGGATGTGTGAGTGGGTGAATGAATGGATGTGTGAGTGGGTGAATGAATGTGTGAGTGGGTGAATGAACGGATGTGTGAGTGGGTGAATGAATGGATGTGTGAGTGGGTGAATGAATGGATGGGTGAATGAGTGGTTAGAGTGTGGTGTGGCGGTCAGATAGGCGGGAAGGCAGTGAAAAAGACAAGTATGTGGATAGCTGTACGCATAGCTGTCCTCTTCATGCATGCACGCGTACATGCTTGAATGCACAGCAGCTGCGAAATGAAAATACATGTTGTTTTCGTTTCCTGCCTGTGCCTTCGGTCAGACCTGTCGTCCTGGTTTAGTGTTGCATCGGCCTGCCACATTCTGCACATTTTCTGGTCAGCGAATTTTTATTTCTACGATCATCTTTTACAGAAGAAGAAAAAAGTACCACCATCACCACCCCCTCTCCCCCTCCCACTTTTTTCCTTCTTCCAAGATAGAAGTCTGTAGGATTTACATCTAAAGGGTGAGAACAAAACAATTATTTCCGGAATCCCCATTCAACTGTATAGCTATCAACCAAATAGCCATCAACCATATAGCCGTCAACAGTATAGCCATCAACCGTATAGCCATCAACCGTATAGCCATCAACCGTATAGCCATCAACCATATAGCCGTCAACCTTATAGCCATCACCCATATAACCATCAACCATATAGCCATCAACTATATAGCCGTCAACTGTATGGCCGCCAACCATATAGCTATCAACCGTATAGCCATCAACCATATAGCCATCAACTAAATAGCCATCAACCAAATAGCCATCAACCGT
Organism: Candidula unifasciata; assembly: GCA_905116865.2. NCBI lineage: Eukaryota > Metazoa > Mollusca > Gastropoda > Stylommatophora > Geomitridae > Candidula > Candidula unifasciata. The sequence continues at coordinate 377,699 of CAJHNH020003746.1, forward strand.
ATAGCCATCAACCGTATAGCCGTCAACCATATAACCATCAACCATATAGCCGTCAACCATATAACCATCAACCATATAGCCGTCAACTGTATAGCCGTCAACCATATAGCCATTAGCCATATAGCCATCAACCGTATAGCCATCAACCGTATAGCCATCAACCATATAGCCGTCAACCGTATAGCCATCAACCGTATAGCCATCAACCGTATATACATCATACGTATAGCCATCAACTATATAGCCATACTGGGGCGCCACAAAACCGTTACAAAGTAATCTGTAGTGCAGATGGGTCTTGACATATGACATTCAGAAAATAATGCCCCACTTTTTTTCTTTCTTTCAGGGAATAATGAAAATTGAAATATGAAATCTGGCAAGGTTGAAATTTGAAATGTTAATAATATATGAAAGATGTGGCAGTTTTTCTGACAAAAACAACATCTGCTCTTCTTCTAATGTGTCATGTCGTGTGACGTTGGTAGTCATGTCTATGCACAACCTTCTGTCTCGTGTACTTTCAGTCAATTCTGACACAGATGGTCTTGTGTATCATGATGTCAAACTATCAAGCTTTTCTGTCTCGTCTGTCTCTGCCACTGTTCTCCTCCAACGTTTCCCTAACAACAGCTGCACCAATATGTTAAGTAAAATAGATACAGTGGTGATTATGTGTAACAAACTGTGAATTGCAAAATGTCGGTCTGTGGAAAAAGGAGTTTTTGAACAGCCAGAAGCGGTTTTTGTGTGTGTTTGCCATATATGAAAGTTGTGCAGTAAATAGTAGCACAGCTGATCTCTGGGTTCGGAGAGTCAAAGCTTCAGAGAAGAGAGACGAACCTGAGGATATTTTTTATTGAATGCTGTGAAGAAATGGCTGCTTGAAGAGGAAGGAACCTGAGACAGCCAAGGCATGCATGTCCTTGTTTCATGTTGGCCTTAGGCAATAGACATGGACGGGTATTGTAGAGTAAATTATGATGTGTAAATGACACAATGAGCTAGTTGTCAGTGAAGCTTATGCCATATACAGACACGATAGCCCAAGCAACCAACGAATCTAAAACTATAATTACTACACATACAGTGTAAACATTGAAAACTTCTTATTTGTGTCTCCTTTTCTTTAGTCCATTTACCGTCTTTGATTGTTGACGAAGCGTCTGATGCGTTCTTTATGTATGCTAAATAGATGCTGGTATTCATAGCCTTAAATTTTCAATCTATCGATTGCATGGGTGACCTCAGGCTCCGTGTGTAATATGTTCCACACCACGTCGGCCGCCTTTACTTATTAATAATTTCCTGGTACACGTTTTAGTCTGGGTCGACCTGACCCAGAGGTCAATTCTAAAATGCTGCCAGTGCTCCGGGTTCCGTCCGCCCCAAGATCAATGGGTCATGAGACAAGCGTCCAGACTTTCAGCTGCCAGATGAAGTCATCCAGTGTCTTCATCGAGTGAATTTACCACCTTTAGGGTGGTGAAGGACAAGGAGGCCGTGAGCCTAGGGGATTTCTGTTTCTGTTTTTCCCTGCCAGTGGTTTCAAGATGAAAAGGCCACCTGCTTCTTCAAGGATTTTGGTGCGACCATTGTCCTTCACTGCTTAGTTATACCACCGGCATGCAAGCTGGCCAGGCCTGGGATATTTATGCTGCATTTGGAGAACATGCCTGAAGCACCTGTCCATGTGGGCAAAGGTCTGAGCCCACAGTCTGGAATTTTGTGTGGATAAGGCCGCGGAGTCTGTTTTTGCCCCTGATAGGAAAAAAAAAAATATGCATCCCTTACCAAGGATCGGTCCAGGGCCTTCCGCATGACAGCCCGCACACTAACCACTCGACCAGCTCTTCCTCCAATGTCATTATGGCTTTATAAGGTAAATAAAAGGTAAAGGTAAAGTCGCCAGATGTGAACCAGCGTCATTGCACACGGTTATAAACCACAAGTGCTCTGCCACCAGTACCGACAGCTGATAAGAAATTGTCCGCCGGTGTCGCCGTCCGCAAGAAGCTCCGTAGCTACAGCGAGGTTCCTCCATTTACCTCAGAGTGTTAAATCTAGTACCCATTCCCTAGAGGCTGGGTGAACCCCGGAAACCGCCCAGTTTCGAAGCACGGCTGTAGGCTGCAGCGAGTCGAAGCTGGTTTTGAAAGCGAGTCTTCTATCGACTGCGCTAACGCAGCTCCCTTATAAGGTAAATGTTACAAAAGAACACCCATCCAGCTAGTAAAGCTGTTCCATAACCTTTCCTTCGTATTTAAAAGATTTGAAACACTCTTAACTTATGGGAACAGAAGAGCTATGCATTTCTTCACAAGTACACAAGTAAGAACACATTATGAATGAAAACGAATTTGACACTTTTTTAAAAGTAATTAGTGAGACCGGTTCTTTTCTTTTAAGAGACCACATCACTCGAGATTTAAGGAAATCCCAAAGTGGGGGGGGGGGGGGGGGGGGTTAAGGTTAATGTCAACGAAACAGTAACTACTACTAACCCCTAACCTTCTCTCTCTCTCTCCCCTCCCCCCCCCCCATCCACCCCATACTATGGAATTTCCCTAAATCTCGCGCGATGTTGTATCTTAACAGAAAAGAACCACGAGGCCATCAAAAACAGCGGGTTACCCAGGAACTGGGGCGCCATCGTGGTGTAGCGGCTAGACGCTGGCCTGTAGATACGAAGGTCGTGCCTTCGGGTTCTGCAGGAGCCAGACTGTTTACCCAGCCTCAGATATATACCAGATATAAAGTCCTCTGAAGTCCAGGCGGCCGGCGTGACGTTGACCACGTCACTCACTGAGTGCCAGTTGGTCTGTTAAAATATAGGTCTAGCCCTATATACCCAGTATACGCCTAAAGGTACGGAAAGGGAGTTCTCTTACTCAGGTACCGGGACGCTGACATCCGTTAATTTTCTATGTTGTCTAGTGTGTTCTTCTATCTTTCTACTTCTTTCTATGAGTGCCGATCAATACACTTTCTGTTACTTGATTAGTTCATAATATTTAACGGTCTCAGAGGTTTCCCCTCTGTTTAATTATAGCAATTTCCTATGAGCGTGATAAGGTTTAGCCTTGTTTTACTTGTACAGTAATAGTTGTAAGAGTTATTCTTATTATTGTTGCTCATTAACTAGGCTGAAGCTTTTTCGATACCTTTTCTGAAGAATATTTAATGGTCCATCAAGGGGTTTAGTCTTTAATTAATTGCATAATAAAATTGTTATGTATTATGAAATAGCTAGAAAGGTAACGTCTATAGACTTTATGTGGCGGGGGGGGGGGGGGGGGGAAAGGGGGGGGGGGGACCGGACGATTCGCGGTAAGTTTAGGAGGACGCTTAGCCCAGTCTTCTCCCACAATTTTATTGGCGGCTGGGGGTCTTTAGCTGCCTGGGCAACACAGTTCCGGCGCCGGTCCAGGAAATTAAAATCAGGAGCTTTTCACACCGTAAGGGCACCGGTCATGCAGTGCTAGATTCATGTTTGAATAAACCAGTGGTTCTTAACCTTCCTAATGCCGCGAGCCTTTAGTACAGTTCCTCATGTTGTGTCGACCCTTTAATACAGTTCCCCATGTTGTGTCGACCCTTTAATACATTTCCCCATGTTGTGTCGACCCTTTAATACAGTTCCCCATGTTGTGGCGACCCTTTAATACAGTACCTCATGTTGTGTCGACCCTTTAATACAGTTCCCCATGTTGTGGCGACCCTTTAATACAGTTCCCCATGTTGTGTCGACCCTTTAATACAGTTCCCCATGTTGTGTCGACCCTTTAATACAGTTCCCCATGTTGTGTCGACCCTTTAATACAGTTCCCCATGTTGTGGCGACCCTTTAATACAGTCCCTCATGTTGTGTCGACCATTTAATTCAGTTCCGCATGTTGTGTCGACCCTTTAATACAGTTCCCCATGTTGTGGCGACCCTTTAATACAGTTCCTCGTGTTGTGGCGAGCTCTCAACCATACAATTAATTTCGTCGCTACTTTATGGCTTAGTGAATATTTGGTGTGCGATGGTCTTTGGCGACCCATGTGAAAGGGTCGTTCGACCCACACGCAAAAAGGGTCGCGACCCATAGTTTGAGAACCGCTGGTATAGATCTAACATGTGTCCCATAATCCAACCGTAAGCTTGCCACTTTGTCGTCCAGGTGTGCAGACTGCTTTAATTATGCTACCGCAGCGACTATATAAATACAGTATCTCGCAGTACCGTTTGCAAAGTCACCAATTTCGTCTTGTCCCTGTCCGAGAACATCCGGTAATACGTGCAGCAGGAGCAGATCAACCCTGAGTCTCATGAACTCAGGTGGGCCCACTCTCTGAAAATGTCAAGGATCTCGTGGGCCGAAACATTCGAGATATTACTTCTACTGACTGATGGTAGACTCCTGCTGTACATGCTTCCCTGTGAAGTTTCTTCTTGCAATCGGTAGTAGACGGGTGTTGTGGTCAGCGCTATGCCAACCGCTTTTACGGCTTTTACTTCTTAGTACATTACCTGCTACCCATGTTGGGCCGAGCCCACATAGGGGAGCCAGGATCAGTTTGATAACCCTCAAGATCACCCTCAATTCAGATTAGAACCTAGACTTTCAGGTCGACATGCAAGGCGTCTAGCCGCTACGGTACTGCGCCTCCCAGGTGGTCGAACGAGGTTTCCGCGATATGCGTCTGTTAGTCTCGCTTCCCTCTTCTTGGCTTTCAGCTGTCGTAAACTATGGACTGTAAACCCCGGCAGAAATTTTTGGTAGCTCATTCTGCTATTCTAGACTTTTAGGGTCTTGTTCCAGAATGCGAATTTTGCATTCACGTCCGTTTTACATATCTGACTTATGTGTATACTTATTTTCTCGCCTCTGACTTCGAAGGAAATATCCCTAATTAGTCGCCGTTTGCAGAAGTTACAACATGCTTTGTGTGTGTGTGTGTGTGTGTGTGTGTGTGTGTGTGTGTGTGTGTGTGTGTGTGTGTGCGCGCGCGTGCGTGTCAATCCCCCAACGGGACCCGGAATCTAAATGGTAAGGTGTGGATTCGAACCCCAGTTCTTCAGACCGACAGGTGAGCGTCTAGTCACTACACTACCTAAGTGTCCCAAAGAGTAACTGTTTGGATAAGAATCTCCCAGTCTGTCAGAGGCCCACGCAGCCAGTCACGGACCATCAAGGCCAATTAGAGGTCTGTGACACCCAGGTACAAGTCCCAGAAAACCCGTTCATATAAAAGGTTATATTTGGCCCCTGTCGGTTACGAAATAACCGTAAGTGCGGACAGGGTAAAAGTTATAAGTAAAATAAAAATCCGTACAACGGGTAAAGAGCGAGTGGAAGACCTCGAAAAATATGCAGTGATGGCATTAATAACACCCTTTTCAGAAATGAACATCGGTCTTAATAGTGCTCTTGACAGAGCTAATCAACAAATATTACAGCTCCCCCTGACACTTCGCTGAGGTACAGAGTGAAAGAGAAGAAGAAAGAGAATGATCCCTTTTTACACCTTTAGGCGCATCGGGCTTATGGGAAGAGCACCAATATTTTTTATAGGCCAATCGGAACTAGGTGTGTAATGAAGTCAGCATTACGCCGCCGTCTTTTACCTCCCCAGGAGATACATCCTGGTATCTATTCTAGGCTGGGTCGACCTGCGACGCCCCATGCCATGATAAAAATCCACGCAGCCAGCAGAAGGTTTCGATCGCGGGACGTTGGAATGACGAGTGGGACTCGCAACGCCTAAGCCACGGACGCCGCAGACAGAGTAAAGATTGCCTCACTCTGAATAGCTAGCTATAAGCTACCTCTACGCTCGTAGAACGACATACCACATCCATTCTTGATAACTAAGCTAACGTCATGTGCCCTTTGTGAAATATTCATTAGTGGCACAACTGGCTTGCGAATTTACTTTGCATGTGCGAGCTTCTAGATTTCCCCTGACCTGATCTGGTTTTTATTGTTTTAAAATGGAACAGTGCATCGAATTTTGTTGTTTTATCAGAGCAGAACGTTGGACGACCGTGGCGCGGTGATTTATGTAACAGGCGTGAGGGGAGGTTAAGTCCAACATGATGTGTATAAGGAGATACTCCGTACGTCACTCGGGCGCCAGTCCTTTACTATCCTGGTTGTACGGAACCTCACGCAAGACCCCTACAGCACGTCCTCGTCGTGCGCCATGGATAATGTCTCAAATGAGCATTAACAGAGCTGTCAGGGGATCTCGGAGTTCGGCGGCCCCCAGAGGTGATGTGTCCTTGTGGCTCTCATCAGCCCGCCCCCAAACGCTTGGGTGAAAAATGTTACCAAAACTCATTAGGAACATGAGTAGGTTTGCCAAACGTACAGCAAAATTACAACCCTTGGTTAAAAGACTGCGGAGTAAAGAGAACATTGTTCACTGCACATCCTCTGTTAACCCTCAGTGTCGTCGTCACCGCGCTGAGGTACTCCACAACAGCAACCATCCATAGGCTGGCCATCCTTGTACATCCTCGTGTAACCCTCAGTGTCGTCGTCACCGCGCTGGGGTACACCACAAATGCAACCATCCATAGGCTGGCCATTCATGTACATCCTCGGTTAACCCTCAGTGTCGTCGTCACCGCGCTGAGATACACCACAAATGCAACCATCCATCAGATGGCTAGGCCTAAATGTCCGACAAAACTAGATCATACGGATCAAAATCTGACCATCAAAATTTGTATTGAACTGAAAAAGACCGAATGTCCACACCCAAAGACCCCACTCGCCCGATTGTTGGGACAAAACTGATAACGATATGCCTGATGCAGGATGTAAAATTCTGTCGGGCTAACGGCTCGTCAAAGAAATCTAACGTGCGAAGAAAAAAAAAGAATGTACCTACCTGTGTGGTCACAAAAGTCCAAAACCCACGGGCTGCTCCCCGCTGACTTCCAGAGGGCGCAGCCCCTGTCGAGCGGGAGGCCTGATACGGTTGTGAGGTTAAGCAGGCATGTGCAGGACGTGGCGATTCCTTGGGTGAGCCCAGAACCAGAGCGCCATGTGCCGGCTCTGCATGCATGTAAGCCTCCTTGGATGGCGGGGAATGCCCATGATCTGCCCCTGCCTTCCCTTGAGGGGTAACTGTTCCACAGGGGGCTGCCCCAAAGGGGTACTCCGGTGGAAATACCTGTGGCGATGGAGACAAAGTGGACACCACACAAATCAGGCAACGTCTCGACCCACACAAAAAAAAATGGCCACAGTCACCCTAGAAATAGGACTGACGTCTTCCTTCGAAGTCGGCGTACAGCTGCCCATGAGGCAGGGAAATGAAAAACGGTTGTACACGCAAAAATCAGGTGAAAGCCAAAAGCAAGCGGACGATTAACCGGGACCTTCCACTGGAATTCACAGCCGGTGATCGATAAAATAAAATAAAAAAAATAAAAAAATTGGACGACCAGTTTGCTGTGAAGTTGGAATCTCAACTATTCTACTCAGTTCTCCACCCCCCCCCCGTTTTTTCCATTCCGTCTATTGCTACTCTACTGTCTGTTTGTACTTCTGGTTCCGTTTTATATTGTTTCTTCTATAAGGTGAGCTTTTTCACCTGCCATTATTGCTAATTCGCACTTATGCATGGCTAGTGTCCTTAAAGAGGGGGTCAGGGGGTGGGGGGGGGGGGGAGGGTCTCTCCACAGTGTGTTTGTATGTGTCGGCAGTCCTACATCCATCTCTGTGTTGCTGGTTTTTCTCTAGTTGACGGTAGGTAGGTAAGTTGTACCCCACCAAGACATCACACAAGCGATAAACACCCGGTGACACAAAGTGCCACCATGCGAATGACGATCACCCGTCGAGAAGTCCCAGAAACCCCATTCAGCCGTTAGGCCATTTTTATGGCCGCCTGCAAAAGCCGAGGTCGAGCTTCAAAATAAAAAAAAATAAAAAAAAATTGCATACCACAAAGGGGTTGACTTGTATCAATGTCTCTAGTTGACGACCAAAACACCCTTATAAATACATTAGGTCTCAAAAAAAAAAAAAAAAAAGAATTGACATAAATATCAAGCAGGCGTCAACATAGACAATTAATGATGCCAACAAATTGCGCGGGAAGGAGTCAGTCAGTCAATATTCCTGACAGCGTCTGTGCCAAAAACCGCACCAGACGTCAGCAAGGGCGCTATATTGTTTGCCGGCTTAGCAACCTGTCCCTCTGCTAGACATGAAAATTTCATGATATTGCACAGGAGCATACACGCAGTCAGCTTGTGTCAGTTGGTATTAGAAAAATAATTCTTTTTGATGTGCACACACGCTGACCGGTTCTCAAAGGAATTCACAGTTAGACCCCAGAGAGTTACGTGAGGACAATATAAACTATTTTATCTCCAAGGCGAAAGTGACGTGCCAGTTCTGTGTCTGACCCTCGTTCTACGTCAGTGGGTCATGGGGCATCTGATGCCAGACTCATATTGTTATAGACACCTCGGCGTTCGGTGTGTGGTGGGGTCAATATATTATCGGTCACCTTTACTTTCCATGATGTTACCTGGTATCAGTTTTAGACTGTGTCAGCCTAAAAGCTCTGGTCAGTCTTGAAAAAAAAAAAAAAAAATCCAAATCCGATTCCTATTATGAAAAAAATCAAAAACTCAACCACGTTTTACTGCTGCTAGCAAGCCAAAGCTGTCAGCAGTCTCCCGCTATATTTGTGGTCTTGTTTATTAGCGCTACTTTCGTACTAGAGTTTAGGAATTTGCGACGTCTCAGGGTTACTACTTCTTTCCTCCATGGCAGACCACCATCATTTATAGTTTTTATCGTTTTGAGTATTTTACTTTGCTGAAAAGTACTGAAAACAGTTTTTGGGTTTGGAAAGACCCGAAATTAAAAAAAAAAAAAAATATTCCGCGTGTGAGCATAGTGGTCTTATAGTTTTCTTCCTGCAGTAAGAACGGGTTAATCATGTGGTGGAGAAAAAAAAATATTCACCTTGCGAATTCGAACATTTGGCACGGGCCGACAGGTGAGCTTCTAGCCACTAAGCCACCACCCTGTTTCTGCTATAAAATCTTGCTCCGGTAATCAGAACATCCATAACTCTTTAGAAAATTCTCCTTATTTGTAGTTTTCGTGCTCTCAACACAACAGTGATCAATTTTCAGCATTTCTTCATGTAATATAATTACTTTGTATTTTTTTTAAAAAATGATTTATTTATTATTGTAAAAATCTCTCTCTCTCTCTCTCCCCCCCCCCCCCCCCCCCACCCGCCTAATTTTTTTTCCGTTTTTCATTTGTCTGCACCCCTTCTTGTTCTATTTTCGCGTGAATGTTCTCCTCCTCCCCCGCACAAGAACGAGTATTTTGCGCGTGTGTGCATGTATAATAAAGACTGGTCGAAAGGTTGGATGTATCTGTGCACGTCTTTTCTTTCTCTTCGTTGAACGTTCTGAGCATATTTTATGTTGTGTTAATTAGTTTTCAATGTCACTTCGATTGTAGTCACCTCAATTTTCCACATCCCCGTGTGGGTTCAGGGACCTTGTTATGAATAAAACAAAGAATACACCCACTGCCTGCACAAAATCATGCCCTAGGAGTCGACAAATTGGAAGCTTCCTTGGAAGCCGGAGTGCGTCTGCCTGTGAGGCAAGGAATCAGCACAAAAACTCCTCCCAAACGGTGATTAGAAGATGGGTAAAACTTGTAAATGCCGTTCTATCTGCAATGTCAAGGTTCAGGTATGCTATTTGCAACAAGGTTTCTACGTATTTCTGGTAATTAACGCCCCAAACACTAAAAGTTATTTCCCTTCAGTACCTACATATTTTTTAGGTCGATTGAATACATCGCGGGTTTGTGTCACGGTGTCGGCTTTTGCTTAAAAAGTGCAAATTTTTTAACGGAAAAACATGGGGATCGTTGCCGGAGGTACAGAATACGTGGCTTGTATGAAAGAGTTTAAAGCACTGTGGCAGTGCTCAGAAATATCCAACAAAACGAGAAACAGCTCTAGCACAACAAGAATCAGTCGACACTAAGGTTGTAAGACCTCATATACAGATCACTGGTAATGTCTATTCTCTTATACGTATGTGAGAGTTGGGGACTCTTAATGTGCAGATGGAAAGGATGATTCAGGCTTTCTAATGTAAATGCTACAGACGTATTTTACGAATTAGTTATTTAGAACATTAAACTAATAAATATGTCAGAGACAAAAATACAAATACATCAGGAGCCTCTCAGTGGTGAAACGTCGCTAGCCAGCTTGGCTTGGGCACGTGCTAAGACATAATTCGATTGCAAAGACTATACTACACGGAACACTGGAGGGTAGTCGAAGAAGAAAGAAAAGGGGCAAAGAAGAACCTGGAATGATAACGTCAAGAAATGGACAGGATTAAGTTATAACAGGTGGAAGACAGAGACAAATGGCAGGTTTTATGGGCTAGTGCTTCCATCGATACACCTCCACGACCCTAACGGGTCAAGGGTTATGTTATGTTAACACCCCTAGAATATTGGAATTTTTTGGGAACTCCATGTTTTCCTTTTTTGTGTGAATTAAAAATAAAGTACCTGATTGGGGCCTCATCGTAAGTGTACTCAAACCACAGTGGGTGCCCTGTGTAGATAATCTCCATTTCGAGATTTTCAATAATCCTGAGCAGCTGTGCGTGGACGAAGATGATCAAGATTTGATTCAGTTGCGATCGGTTAGTGATTCAAATGTGACTGACGTTTGATTAAGCTTTGATCGTAGTTGTCAAGGTGTGATTAAGGTGTGATTAGAACGGGATTAAGGTGTGAACCAGACGATAAGCAGTGATTGAGATATTAAGGTGTGATCGAGATGTAAAGGTGTGAATGTGATGTAACATGGCGGTAGAGATGTTAAGGTGTGACCAGGTTGTAAGGTCGAGATATAAAGCTGTGACTACGAAGTTAAGTCGTGAATGAGATGTAATGGGGTGGTCGAGATATAAAGGTATGAATGAGATGTAATGGGGTGGTCGAGATATAAAGGTATGAATGAGATGTAATGGGGTGGTCGAGATATAAAGGTATTTATGAGATGTAATGGGGTGGTCGAGATATAAAGGTACGAATGAGATGTAATGGGGTGGTCGAGATATTAAGCTGTGGCCTTAAAGTTAAGTCGTGAATGAGATGTAATGGGGTGGTCGAGATATAAAGGTACGAATGAGATGTAATGGGGTGGTCGAGATGTTAAGCTGTGACCATGAAGTTAAGTCGTGAATGAGATGTAATGGGGTGGTCGAAATATAAAGGTATGAATGAGATAAAATGGGGTGGTCGAGATATAAAGGTATGAATGAGATGTAATTGGGTGGTCGAGATATAAAGGTATGAATGAGATGTAATGGGGTGGTCGAGATGTTAAGTTCTGACCGAGATGTCGAGGCGTGATCGAGATAGTATTACAGTGTGACTGAATTGTCATTAGGGCGTGATCACGGATCTGGCTTCTGTAATTGTGTCCCCGCGGGAGGCTGATAAGCTTCTGAAGACAAATGTTCTGATAGAAGTGCGGAATGATGTCCCTGTAGGTTTTGATAATTAGGAGACCGTGGCATGTAGGAACATGTACATCTGACATGACAAATCAAGACGGACGACTGCAGAAAGACATGATGATCAACGTCACGGGCTAGAAGAAGCAGAAGAAAGAATAAGAAAGACAGAAAGAAGAAGGAGAAAAAAGAAGAAGGAGGAGGAGGATGGAGAAGTAGAAAGAGGAAGAAGAGTGACCAGGAGGAAGAGAAGATGAAGAAGGCACAATAGAGAAAGGAGGAAGCGGAAAAAAAGAAAAAGAAGAAGCGGACGATTTCAGTTACTGCCTTTATTATATACCACTTTTGCGGGGGGGGGGGGGGGGGGTCTTTGAACCTGAGGATTTACGGCAGCATGGCTAGTGCTGTCGCCACTACTGTGCAGGTTAGGTGTTTTTTGTGTGTGCCCCCGACAGAAAAAAAAAATCCACCTCCCTATGGAGGGTTTGAACACGGGTCTCCCGCATGAGAACCCAGCAATCTAACCGTTCGGTCAGCCGACATGACAAAACGTCCTCAGAGGACGACTACCTTCTCCAAAGATGATAACGTACATTTGAGTGACTGCTATGAAGCTGATATCACTCGGCTTGAGTCCCGGCGCTCCATTTGTTTAGGGGACACAATAATGCGAATCGAAGCAATGCGTCCTGCCAACAATTTCTCAGATCTGACCAATACCGCAATCAAAAGCGCCCATAGCATTGTTTGCCGTCCTGTTTACGACAAGAAA
>CAJHNH020003746.1:392500-462500 GCA_905116865.2 Candidula unifasciata
TAGATAGATAGATAGATAGATAGATAGATAGATAGATAGATAGATAGATAGATAGATAGATAGATAGATAGATAGATAGATAGATAGATAGATAGATAGATAGATAGATAGATAGATAGATAGATAGATAGATAGATAGATAGATAGATAGATAGATAGATAAGATAAATAAGATAGATAGATTAGAGAGACTAGACAGACAGACATATACATGGATGTCTGACAGAGAGACAGGCAGACAGACATATACATGGATGTCTGACAGAGAGACAGACAGACACAGATAGATATGTTGGCAGAAAGGTAGGTGGGTAGACACATGTGGTTAGCAGGTAGATGGAGGGACAGACGAGCAGTGAAAAGGAGACACAAATGTGCATTGTCTAGCTTATTCCTCACACCTCTACATATAGACAATGTCTAGCTTATTGTTCACTCCTTTGCTCCTTTCTCTCCCCCCCCCCCTCCCTTTCCCTCAGACTTCACACTTACAGTTCTACAGAAGTTCATAAATATGTATATGAGATCCCAGACTTGTTGGTCCCAACCTCAGAATTAACGGGTCTACAGGGAAATTGGAAAACAGGACAGACATAAAGAGGCGGAGAGAGAATAAGGGAATGTGGTGGGAGAGAGAGGAAAAAAAGAGGGGCAAAAAAAAAAAAAAAAAAATGGGGAAAAGGGGAAGGATGAAAGACGATAAAGCGAGAAAGATGGAGAGCCAGGCATGATGGAGAAATGCTGAAAAGGGCATTAGAGAGATATGCATGTACAGAGTGGGAGTTGAAATTCAGAATTCAGATATGTGTGTGGTCAAAGTGGCCAAGCCATTTATCTTCCACTCTAAAGGTCGGGGGTTCGTTTCATAGACGCATCATCCTCTCCATGAGTACAGCTTTTACTGAGATATTTTAGTCTTTGCCATAATCCCTAAATATCTGCCATGTTTCCCCATGTCTCTACCACGATCTCTGGTCTCTGCCACGATCCCCTGGTCTCTACCACGATCCCTGGTCTCTACCACGATCCCTGGTCTCTGCCACGATCCATGGTCTCTGCCACGATCCATGGTCTCTGTTACAATCCCCCTGGTCTCTGCTATGATCCCTGGTCTCTACCACGATCCCTGGTCTCTGCCACGATCTCCTGGTCTCTGCTATGATCCCTTGGTCTCTGCCACGATCCCCTGGTCTCTGCTATGATCCCCTGGTCTCTGCCACGATCCCCTGGTCTCTGTCACGATCCCCTGGTCTCTGCCACGATCCCCTGGTCTCTGTTACGATCCCTCGTCTCTGCCACGATCCCCTAGTCTCTGTCACGATCCCTGGTCTCTGCCACGATCCCTGGTCTCTGCCACGATCCCTGGTCTCTGCTACGATCCCCTGGTCTCTACCACGATCCCTGGTCTCTGCTACGATTCGCTGGTCTCTGCCACGATCCCCTGGTCTCTACCACGATCCCCTGGTCTCTGCTACGATCTCCTGGTCTCTGCCACGATCCCTGGTCTCTGCCATGATCCCTGGTCTGTGCCACAATCCCTGGTCTCTACCACGATCCCTGGTCTCTGCCACGATCTCCTGGTCTCTGCCACGATCTCCTGGTCTCTGCCACGATCTCCTGGTCTCTGCTTTGATCTCCTAGTCTCTGCTACGATCTCCTAGTCTCTACCACGATCTCCTGGTCTCTGCCACGATCCCTGGTCTCTGCCACGATCTCCTGGTCTCTGCCACGATCCCTGGTCTCTGCCACGATCTCCTGGTCTCTGCCACGATCTCCTGGTCTCTGCCACGATCTCCTGGTCTCTGCCACGATCCCCTGTTCTCTGCCACGATCCCCTGGTCTCTACCACGATCCCCTGGTCTCTGTCGCGATCCCCTGGTCTGTTACAATCCCTCTGGTCTCTGCTATGATCCCTTTGTCTCTGCCACGATCCCCTGGTCTCTGCCACGATCCCCTGGTCTCTGCCACGATCCCCTGGTCTGCCACGATCCCCTGATCTCTGCCACGATCCCCTGGTCTTTGCCACGATCCCCTGGTCTCTGCCACGATCCCCTGGTCTCTGCCATGATCCCCTGGTCTCTGCCACGATCCCCTGGTCTCTGTCATGATCCCATAGTTTATGTCATGGTCTCTGCTATGATTCCGTGGTCTCGGCCACGATCCCCTGGTCTCTGCCATGATCCCCTGGTCTCTGCTACGATCCCCTGTTCTCTGCCACGATCTCCTGGTCTCTGCCACGATCCCCTGGTCTCTGTCACGATCCCCTGGTCTCTGTCACGATCCCCTGGTCTCTGTCACGATCCCCTGGTCTCTGTCACGATCCCCTGGTCTCTGTCACGATCCCCTGGTCTCTGTCACGATCCCCTGGTCTCTGTCACGATCCCCTGGTCTCTGTCACGATCCCCTGGTCTCTGCCACGATCTCCTGGTCTCTGCTACGATCTCCTAGTCTCTACCACGATCTCCTGGTCTCTGCCACGATCCCTGGTCTCTACCACGATCTCTTGGTCTCTGCCACTATCTCCTGGTCTCTGCCACGATCCCTGGTCTCTACCACGATCCCTGGTCTCTGCCACGATCTCCTGGTCTCTGCCACTATCTCCTGGTCTCTGCCACGATCCCTGGTCTCTGCTACGATCTCCTGGTCTCTGCTACGATCTCCTGGTCTCTGCTACGATCTCCTGGTCTCTGCTACGATCTCCTGGTCTCTGCTACGATCTCCTGGTCTCTGCTACGATCTCCTGGTCTCTACTACGATCTCCTGGTCTCTGCTACGATCCCCTGGTCTCTGCCACGATCTCCTGGTCTTTGCTACGATCTTCTGGTCTCTGCTACGATCCCCTGGTCTCTGCCACGATCTCCTTGTCTCTGCCACGATCCCCTGGTCTCTGCCACGATATCCTGGTCTCTGCTACGATATCCTGGTCTCTGTCGCGATCCCCTGGTCTGTTACAATCTCCCTGGTCTCTGCTACGATCCCTTTGTCTCTGCCACGATCCCATGGTCTCTGCCACGATCCCCTGGTCTCTGCCACGATCCCCTGGTCTCTGCCACGATTCCCTGGTCTCTGCCACGATCCCCTGGTCTCTGCCACGATCCCCTGGTCTCTGCAACGATCCCCCGGTCTCTGCTATGATCCCCTGGTCTCTGCCACGATCGCCTGGTCTCTGCCACGATCCCCTGGTCTCTGTCATGATCCCATAGTTTATGTCATGGTCTCTGCTATGATCCCTTTTTCTCTGCCACGATCCCCTGGTCTCTGCCACGATCCCCTGGTCTCTGCCATGATCCCCTGGTCTCTGCTACGATCCCCTGTTCTCTGCCACGATCTCCTGGTCACTGCCACGATCGCCTGGTCTCTACCACGATCCCCTGGTCTCTGCCACGATCCCCTGGTCTCTGCCACGATCCCCTGGTCTCTACCACGATCCCCTGGTCTCTGTCACGATCCCCTGGTCTCTGCCACGATCCCCTGGTCTCTGTCACGATCCCATAGTTTATGTCATGGTCTCTGTCATGATCCCCTGTTCTCTGCAATAAGCCCATGATCTCTGCCATGATCCCGTGGTCTGTGCCGCTATCCACTGATGGTTGCTAAGACCGGGTTTTTCGAACAGTACTAAAACTGTCAGTGGCCCCTGAAGGCTATCGCTGTCAGCAGATGTCGTGTAAACTGGTAACGGTCGGATGTGTTGTTTAAAATACAATGTGTAGTTACTTTCAGATCTAGATATTTCGAACGAACACATAAGGAGAAGAGGGTGGTGAAGAAGATAAAGTTGAGGAGGAACAAGAAGAGATATAAGGAGAGTAAGAATAAGAAGGAGGATTAAGAAGACGAGAAAGGAGACGGTTGAGGAGGAGAAGACGAATCAGGAGGCAGACGATAAGGTTGAGGAAAAGAAGAAGGATGAGAAAGAGCAGATTTTGGGGAGGAGAAGAAGAAGGGCGAGGAGGAGGAGAAGAAGCAGAGAAAGAAGCAGAAGAAGAAGAATCAGAAGAAATAGAAAGAGGAGGAGGTTAAGAAGAAGAAGAAGAAGAAGAAGAAGAAGAAGAAGAAGAAGAAGAAGAAGAAGAAGAAGAAGAAGAAGAAGAAGAAGAAGAAGAAGAAAAAAAAAAAGAAGAAGAAGAAGAAGAAGAAGAAGAAGAAGAAGAAGAAGAAGAAGAAGAAGAAGAAGAAGAAGAAGAAGAAGAAGTTGACTTTAACTGTCAGCTGGAATCAGAAGATATGCTAACACAGGCAGTTGCACTTACACGGAACAGTGCTGTGTTTGTGTCTATACATCGTTACCACAAGAATGCTGGTCTCATAATATCTATTTCCACCTTAAGGCCATAAATGTCCGTTACTCTGCTCATTTCTTTTAACTTGTGTGCCCTTTACCGTCAGTCCACCCGCAGCTTGTACCTGGTGTGTGGTGTGTGTGTGTGTGTGTGTGTGTGTGTGTGTGTGTGTGTGGGGGGGGGGTATGTCTGGTTGTCTGTATGTGCACATGGGTGGTTTCAAGTGTTTCTCAAATGTAAAGGCTGCAAGTGTAATGTGAAGTTGACATTTTTGTTGACGATGTTCTTACTCTCATCCTCCGCCGATCCTCCTCCTTCTTTTTTTTTCCTTCTTCTTCTTCTTCTTCTTCTTCTTCTTCTTCTTCTTCTTCTTCTTCTTCTTCTTCTTCTTCTTCTTCTTCTTCTTCTCCTCCTCCTCCTCCTCCTCCTCCTCCTCCTCCTCCTCCCTCCTCCTTCTTGTCATTCTCCTCCTCCTCATCCTCCCTCCTCCTTCTTGTCATCCTCTTCCTCCCCCTGAAACCAGTCTAGAAAATAATATGTCAACTTGTGTATTAATACGAATTAATTGATCAGGACCCTGCCTGTGTAGGTTCGGGCTTCCGATATACCATTGTTGGGAAAGAAAAGAACAGAGCCACTGCCCCACTAAAAACATGTTGTAAAGGTCCACTAACTAGGGGCGTATTCTTGATAGTCGGAGTGCATCTGCCTGAGAGACAGTGTACCAGCAGTTTGCATACAGATAAGTCAGATATGTAAAATGGGTTTGCAAGCAAAACTAAAGTTCTGGAACAAGACTAAAGTTTGTAAGTGGACGAACAATCAGAATTTCTTCAGAAAGTGCCAAAAAAGAAATAGAAGATCAGGGACCAGTCCCATTTAGGGGGCTTTGCGACGCACTCAGGATGTTTTATAGCCTGTACACTACACAGGGTCGTCGACATAAATAATCATTGGTGTATGGGATGGTAATACAGGGGGGGGGGGGGGAGGGGTCTAAGCATTTCTAAAGCGCCTGCTGCTGCTGCTACTACTACTACTACTCCTGCTGCTGCTGTTTCGCCTTCTGCTGTTACTACTACTACTACCATCACTGCTACTGCTACTGCTGCTGCTGCTGCTAGTACTACTACTACTAAGAATAATAATAATAATAATTCTTATTAGATGTCCGCCCCAAATACACACTTGTCTACCTTTCATTTATGGTTGCTCGGGCTAGCTATGTTAAAGGGATGCCACGTATTGTCTCCGGTGCTATCACCGGCGATCATGCATGTACTATAGAGCACGATGTGACTGCTTTTAGCGACCCCATATTTAGATCTGACCCTGACTCCAACCCCCCCCCCCCCCCCCCCAACCCCAAGCATCAGTCTACGTCCAACGATAGAGTAGCGTACGACACTTAGTTTCAGAACTGTTATCAATGTGTGGCGAGTAGATTCATGTCCTAATTCAAGTCCTAGAAAGCTATAATATGCGCAGCGTCGCCGGCCACTGTTCACAACGAGTAACACACAACACGAGAAAGCTTTGTGAAGACAGTACTACGTGACACCCCTGTAACATAGACTAGCCTGAGCAAGCATGAATGAAAGAAAGGTCAACCAGTGTGTATTTGGGCCCGAAATCGTAAAAAGAACCAAATTCTTTGCTGAATATAAAGTTAAAATATAATTGAAATAATGTGAATCTTAGCGTTCAACTGTAAATTCCAGTGAAAAGTTCAGGTTTTTTTTGGTCCACTTCCTGGGCTTTGTCTTATTCCAGAACTCGAGTTTGGCGTCCTCATCCGTCTTTACAGATCTGACTTATTTTTTGTTGTTGTTGTTGTTGCAGACTTTGGGTACCTAACCTCTCAGACAGAGTGACTTCGACTTCGAAGGAAGTCCCCTAATTAGTCGCCATGTGCTTTTAGTTAGGCAGTGAGTCTTTTTTTCTTCTTTTTTTTTTTAAACGCAGAATTGGACCCCAAGACCTACACGGGAAAACAAATCCTCTAAAGGAGAATTTGTGTAAATGGTTAGTAAAAAAAAAAAGGAGGGGGGGGGGAAGAAAGAGTCGCTTAACCCCATTAAAACATTTGCCCCCCCCCCCCCTCCCCCCACTTTCCTTGCCATGTATTATATTTATTGTGAGATGGCTCTGAAGGGGCCCTTACCTAGAAATTCCCTTGCCACTGCAGTGAGACACCCCCCCCCCCTCCCCCCACCACCCCCCCCCAACATTAGGATTACCAGATTACCAGTCTGAGTATGTGTGCATGCACGCTTCACGAGGCCCTGATGAAGGTCAGCTGTACATTCCATTGCACTTGTGTGTTCACAGCTCTGTTGTGGACCGTGGAACACCTGTTGAACTCTGTGTGGTGCCCTAGAACACCGTTGAATATCGTGGGCTTCAAACTAGGAGCGCTGGGACGTGGGGACTTAGAAACACTGAGGGGCGCCTCCTCTCACTCCCCGGAACATTTTTGGGATTCCCCGTGGTGTGGGTTCCGGGGCCCTGTTATAGGGGAAACAAGAATAGACCCACTGCCTACCCAGAAGCCTGTCGTAAGAGTCGACTAATTGGGAGCTTCTTTCGACGTCGAAATGCATCTGCCTGAGAGGCGCAAGGAACCAACAGTCTGTATACAAATGAGTCAGATCTGTAAAACGGACGCACACGCAACGCTCAGGTTCTGGAACAGGGCTGCAGTCCAGAAGTGGGCGAACAACCATAACTTTTCACCGGAGTTTACAGCTGGTGAACGCGATGAAGAAGAAGCTTTTTGGGATATGGGGGGGGGGGGGGGTGTCATGAATGCACAGACTGTCGTAGAACATGTGTAATGGAGCTAGGTGGCTTCTACATTGACGAACTATGAGAGTTCTCTTTTTGAGTATTCACTGATATTTCATGTTATTTGTAGGTTTAGTATTATATTTTGTGTCATTCAGCTCATTATTATTATTATTATTATTATTATTATTATTATTATTATTATTATTATTATTATTATTATGGCCTATTTCCTACTGTGCGCAATTGTACGCAGTACTGACATCTTGATACTTTTATTTTAACTCACCTCAAACAAATGGAACCCTTAGGAAAGACCACTATTCTAGAAGTGTTAGGGTTAGTCGGTGTTCATTTCAAACCCCATGATAGTTATCCCGTGATGCTTTGAACTGAAGTGAATATACCGGCTCCTGTCTCAGACCACTGGTTCCTGGGTTACACCCCTGCCGTCTGCCAGCCTGCTGGAAGGGAGGAGTGTGCCGGGATTGCCAAGCCGCCATTATCTCTGGTATGAAGAAACAGTGCAGGAAATCACAAAACATAAACCACGTCAAATGCCGCAAGATAACGCGTTTCTTCACAAACATCGAACAAACAAACTTGTATTTTCAAAGGTTAAAAATTGCGTACGTCTATCTTACCGATCATATGACACTAGACTCATAGTTTTATAGTAAAAGTGAAGGACCATTTCCACACCTTTAGGCTTATTGGGCATATAGGGCTAGACCTATGTTTTATACACAAATCGGCACTCGGTTGGTGATACGTTAAACATCACGCCGATCGCCCTAACTTCCGTGGACTGTACTTCGTACCCAGTCAACCTAAGATCTTTTTGGAAGCAAAAAAAAAAAAAAAGTTGGACTCCGTCAGGACCCGAACCCTCGACCTTCCGATCCCCTACGCCAAGGCGGTCCACTAACGAAATGTTAACAAACATCTAGTTTTTTTTTTTTTTTTTTTTACTTCGTTTGCGAGTATAGTGGAACCTCGCTTAATGAGCATAATTCGTTCCAGAATCTACTCGTTAAGCGAAACACTCGTTATGAGAAACAATTTTTCTCATAGAAATTAATGTAAATTCGATAATGCGTTTCATGTGGAAAAAAAAATACTCACAAAATCCTATGTATAACATTTATTTAAACAAAATTATATACATATTTAAGGAGAGTGAATCATCTTCATCTTTTTTTTCAAACGCGGAACGAGCCCACCTAGAATGCAAATTGGATTTGCCGAAAAAAAGTCAAAATAATTATGATACATATCTAATTATTCTTTTACTAGAAATATGTCCAGAGACGTTTGTTTTTGCCGACGCGTCAAAATTTGGCGAAAATGCGACATAGCATTATCATTAAATAAATTTGCAACGCGCATAGCCACTTATTTATTATGTTGATGCTTCTCAATGTGAGATGCAACAGTTTCCTATGCTTTCAGCATTTCTCTTATTTTGCCAGAAGATTGTTGCCTTTCTGTTACCTCCTCCTCCTCTGACAAACATTCCTCCAAAACTTCTTGCTCTGAAACACAATGCAACTAAATATGCTCTTCGGTATCAGCTCTTGGCTGTGCTCTTCCACAAGCTCTTCGATATCACTGTTATCCACCTACAATCCTATGATAGTGGCCAAAGACACAATCTCGTTGACTACAGGTTCCACAGGTACTTTCTCGAACCCCTGAAAGTCACTAATCGACAACACTCTCCGGCCAAAGCTTCTTCTAGAAGAAGTTAGGGTTCTCTTGGTAACCCCTTTCCCCGCCTTGTCGATCATCTTGAGGCAGGCAACGACGTGGAAGTGATTTTTCCAAAACTCCCTGAGAGTGAGGTTGGTCCCTTTAGTCACCTGAAAACAATGCTCGAAAAGTGCTTTAATGTAGAGCTTCTTAAAGTTATAAATAACTTGCTGGTCCATGGGCTGGAGTAACGGAGCGGTGTTGGGAAGCAGAAACTGGATCTTGATGATCTTAAATTCTTTTCGGAGGTCATCTTGTAGCCCTGGAGGTTTCATGTACATATATCACAATATAACACAAGTTTGAGAAAATGTGTGATCACAAGCGACACTACGATGCTACTGGAACGAGTGCTAAACACAGACTGATGTAACATGCGCACAATCCGGGACTTCCCCTCTCCTCGCCACTCGTTATGCGAAACGTCGCTCGTCAAACAAGTAATTTTTTTACAATTTGTTTTGATCGTTATGCGAATTACCCGTTATGAGAGGTGCTCGTTAAGCCAGGTTATACTGTATATGAAATAACAAGCAGACTCTGATTCAGAGCAAACAATAGGCATTAGGTTAGTTGACTACCCTTTACAGGACGTTGCAGAACCAACCCCAACAGCCCCTGGCTGTTGTGTGGCTTTTCTAGGCAATTTACGTCCAGTAGTTGCCATTGCTCCCTGGACGGTCGGCTTTCTTGATACCACGCTCGAAACCAACGCAAGGCGCATAGCCCGCAGCTTGGATCGAACCCGGCATCCCGGCATTACGAAGCGTTCGCATTGACTTAGCAACAGAGTAACAATAGGCTTACTTACTTGTAATAGAGTAACGCGAACTTAGCAGAACATCAGACTGCACGCTTTTCAAAGGTGTTTTACTCTCGTGTATTCATTTCAAGCATAGTCTCTCGTGATAAACACATTGTATGCGAGAGAGGCTATACAAAATAATCACTAACACATGTTAACTGATGTGTAAATAATTTCTACGCGTGTGTCAGTTGCTGTGTACTCTCTATTTTTTTTTAACCCGACAAAGATAAAAAAAATTTGCCACTGTAGGAAAACGGTAGCACCTGTATATCATGAAATCATAAGAACATGTGAAGTCTTAGACCAGATTGAAAAATTTGTCTTGATCCGCACAGGAGTTTTCAAGATGTCTGTTAAAGTGTAAGAGAATGAGTTTTGAAACACACTGTATAGTTGAGTATCCTTTACAGCGCATCAGTGTTCTTCGGTCCATGTGTCGTGGCCAATTGGAAAGCCGTGGCGGGAAAAAACGGGTGTGGAAAAAAAAGGGGGGAGGTGGGGGCATCAAATATCATTATTGTTAAAGTATCATCTATTTACACATCATAATATTCTGTTGATCTCGCCTGTCTATTGTTTTCTTATATTGTGCTGTGATATTGTTTATGAAAAGACGATTTTTTTTCTTTTGATCAAATTCAAAATGGCGACAGTAAGGACATTATTCAAGAGGACAATGCTAATACTACATTTAATTTGCCAAGTAATAGTGCTTTAAGTTTGGACGAAGCAAAGACAAATAATGTCGTTACTTCAAAATGTGAAATAATTGGAGAAAAAAAAAGTAAACCTTGTTAAGCATTTGAAAAAGGGGTTTTTAAAGCTTGTGAAAGGATATTTTATCTTTTAAAATGTTGGTTTCACTGTAGCCCCTGGCAGGAAAATCTCGCCACGGCCTGTGTCTGTAGTATGTAAGCATGTTCAGAAATCCTTTCATGTGTGGCCGTGACACCTTCCAGGCAGACTTGTCATTTTGCATTCAAGGCATAGGAGTTTTGTGATAAGCCACCGAATTTGTTTTCCTTTCCAGTGATTACGAGACCCAGATTTAAAAAAAAATCTAGTAAGTCAAATGAAAGTTATGACGACTATTGACAAATTGCTGCTTCGAATTTCTTACTTAGTTGCTCCTCCAACAGCTAAACAGTAAAGTCTTGCATGTTAGATGTCGTACGAGAAATTGTAGGACCTCAAAGTAGAGGCAATGCCGCCTTTTGGCACTACCGTTTAGAAGAGAATTGTTGATATTACCACCTATATTGAAAATTAAGTTAAAGAATGATGAAAAAATCGATATGTTTGACGATCGAACGGCGAATTAACTGACGCTAGTAAGCTTGCTATCATTGATGTCGTTAGGTATGTAGTGCAAATTAAGAAGTAATTAAAGAACTTCTTTGTTGCGGTGATTTACTAGCTCGGAGACATTTATTGCTCTTAATGCCTGTTTTCAAGCGCAGAGCATGTACTATTTTGGACTCTGGGCACATTGTAAGCAAAGAAGATGCATTTCGAATTATTTACATTTCAGCCAATCATAGATTATTAAGATTTTTGGAAGCGACCGCGATATTTTAGTCCAGAATTATGCAGATAAATGGACATGTTCTTCACCTTACGTTTACACTAGTGAAAGAGAGTTTTTGATTGTAGTCGATTTTGTGTTTTAGTTGGAATGATTAATTTATTTGCTTAATTTTTTTTTACAGCTACTGTAGTGTGCATCTGACGTGATACAGCGAAATACGCTTGGCACTAAATTTAACAGTCTATTGTTGGTGTCTTTTTTGTTTAAATTCACAACGGGTAAACATTGCTTTGGTTTTATTAACTGTCAAGTGGGCCGCGAAACAGTTTCGCATTTCGATAGGCCGTTAGTGTAAGAAGATTGAGGATTAGTGCTTTAGAGGACCTTGCAAACCAACCGCAGCATTTGTTGGCTATTTGTGGTTTTGCTAGGCAAGGTTACGTTAAGTAGTTTGCCATTGCTACGGTCAGCCCTGATTGCCATTCTATATGTAAACCCAAGTCAGTCTGCTGTCAAATCGCTCCGCAGCAGGGATCGAACCGAGCACCTCGAAAATACAAACCGAGTGCGCAGCTTGTTGCAGAATTTTGAGTTTTGCGTGCACATCCGTTTTACAGATGTGGCTTGACAGATATGCAGTAGAATGTTGGTTCCTTGTCTCTCAGACACATGCACGCTAGCTATAAAAGAAACATCCATACTAGTCAGCTTTTACAACAAGCTGGTTGTGGGGGGGGGGCAGTGGGTCTTTTCCTCCCCTCCCACAGTGGCGCCTGGGAACCCACACAGGGATCTCTTTCTAAACGAAATCAATAGACCCCTTAAATTTGTTCTTTGGACTCACAATGTTGGCAACCGCTGTCCTGTATTATGGAGGATAATGAGTTCATTAAGAACCATGCTCTGACTGATTTCTTTAGAGGTAAACCGAAGGTGTTTCTTTTCAGGTGGTATTTTGATAGCATGCTGCCGTCGCTGTAGAGCTAATGTTATTTGGGTAATGTCTGTTGTTTTTGGCACTGTCTCTGGCTTTGAAGGACGAAATCTGATGTTTATCAGGTATGGCGCATATTGTTATTTGGCGGGGTGATGTCTGTTTTTACCTAGGCACGGATGATGTAAGTTCATTTTGGTGGGGTTAATGTCTGTTTTTGTCCAGGCAGGGATAATTTAAGTTGATATTGGCTCCGGGTTATTGTCTGTTTTTGTCTAGGCAGGGACAGTGTGTGTTGATATTCGCAGAGTTATTATTGTCTGTACTTATCTGGGCAGGGATAATGTCTGTTGATATGGGCGAGTTAATGTCTGTACTAGTCTAGGCAGGGATAATGTATGTTGATATTGGCGGGTTAATGTCTGTACTAGTCTAGGCAGGGATAATGTATATTGATATTGGCGGGTTAATGTCTGTACTAGTCTAGGCAGGGATAATGTATATTGATATTAGCGGGTTAATATTTGCCTATTAACTAACAGGTTGGTGTCTCTGAGACGGTTGGGGCTCATAAAGATCCTTACCCTAACTACAACCCATAACACCCCAAGAATATCGGACGTTCCCGGGAACTCTGTGATTTTCTTTGTTTGGTGTGAATTAAAAATAAAGTACCAACAACACTTAGTCTCCCATAGTCACTATGGACTTTGGTGATTCGACTCGAACCTCACGGGATGCTAGCTGAATGTTTCCCATACTGGAATAAAGGAAACATTAACAAAAAATCTGAATCATGATGGCAGACTACCAGGGCAAACTCAAGATACCCGGTTCAACCTCCATTTTTCATTTCCTCTTGGAACTCCACCAGTGACCTAGATCAGTATCATCTGCTTAGTACAAGCCTGTAGTAATCTATATATATATATATATATATATATATATATATATATATATATATATAATATATATATATATATATATATATATATATATATATATATATATATATATATATATGTGTGTGTGTGTGTGTGTGTGTGTCATAATCGTGTACATAATACTCTAATGTAGTCATATTATGATCAGTGTGTGTGTGTGTGTGTGTGTGTGTGTGTGTGTGTGTTGTCTTTGTTTGCTGATGAAGGCTAATCGACGAATCCTCCATTGTTTGTTTATTGTAATTGATTTTGTTTAAGTTGACATACACCTTTTTTTTCTTCTTACCAATTTCCTTGATTTCCCTATCTTCTTTAAAAAAAAAAAAAAAAACTATTTATCATGAGGACAACCATAACTGTTGCGTCAGCCTGGTGTAACCTGCAGTGATGTGGCGGCGTAAAGGAAGTGATGATTGTACCTAAGATCAGTAACTTCTTGTAACTTATGGTCATTGATTTTCACCGCTGTCTCCACACACCAGCTGGTCCTTTCTTTTAAACCGAAAAGGTTGCTGGGAAAAATACCCGAGCGGACACAGACAGCGTGACTCCGCTCGCCGTGCGCTGTAGGCAACTAGACGCGACGACACCTTCTGTTATCTTGATAATCTTCGTGTTTGTTGTCTATACTAGTACCTAGTAGACGTCGCATTTGCATAGTAAATACGGTTACTGAGGTCTTGTTTGGTCGCGTGTGTACTTTACACACATCATTTTGAGGTATAATTTTAGTAAACAGTGTCTTTCGTAGCCTGGCAACCTTGGCATCTGGTTTATTGAAAGCTGTCAGATAGCGTTTGTGTTAAAGATTCCGGAAAGGTTTTGCGGACAATTAATTCCTAAAAAGTCGGATGCGTCGGCAGAAAAGTGAAAATATCGCATCCATGCTGTAAACGGGCACAGCGCAATTCCGCTCTTGGATGAATACATAAGGGAAAGTGTTGCAGTGTTTTGGCTCACCAAACGAAACGTATTATTGTATGTGGATATATTGAATAAATAGGTTTTGTTGGTGATTTACATTCAATAAAGAAGTTTGGAACCACCAGTAAGTGATTGATTTAAATTACGTCTTTTCAATTTTTAGTTATATTTTTGTGGTTTGCATTGACGCATAAGTGACTTGTAGTGATATTTGTATTGTTTATAGCAATGCCTGGTTTTTAGTGATGTCTGTGTGTTTTATAATAATTTGCAGTGATGTGTACGTGATTTGTAGTGATGTCTGTGTGATTTGTGGTAATGCCTGTGTGATTTGTTATGATGTCTGTACGATTTGTGGTCGTCTCTCTAATGTGAGACGTCTTTGTGATTGATAATAATGTCTGTATGATTTGAGATGTACGTTTGATATGTAGTGCTGTCTGTTTTATTTTAAGTGTCGGTGTGATTATAGTGATACCTTGTTTGATTTTAGGCGTCTGTGTGTGATGTGCGACTCCTAATGATGTGTGTTTGATATTAGTTTTGTCGTTGTGTTTTTAAGTGAACTCTGTGTGATGTTTAGAGATGTCTGTGTGATTGACGGTGATGTCCGTGTAACTTGTAGTAATGTCTGCGTGATTGGTAGTGATGTTTGTGTGATTGGTAGTGATGTTTGTGTGATTGGTAGTGATGTTTGTGTGATTGGTAGTAATGTTTGTGTGATTGGTATTGATGTTTGTGTGATTTGTAGTAATGTCTGCGTGTTTGGTAGTGATGTTTGTGTGATTGGTAGTGATGTTTGTGTGATTGGTAGTGATGTTTGTGTGATTGGTAGTGATGTTTGTGTGATTGGTAGTGATGTTTGTGTGATTGGTAGTGATGTTTGTGTGATTGGTAGTGATGTTTGTGTGATTGGTAGTAATGTTTGTGTGATCGGTAGTGATGTTTGTGTGATTTGTAGTGATGTCTGCGTGATTGGTAGTGATGTTTGTGTGATTGGTAGTGATGTTTGTGTGATTGGTAGTAATGTTTGTGTGATTGGTAGTGATGTTTGTGTGATTTGTAGTAATGTCTGCGTGATTTGTAGTAATGTCTGCGTGATTGGTAGTGATGTTTGTGTGATTGGTAGTGATGTTTGTGTGATTTTTACTATGTATGTATGTATGAGTTGAGATGATGGTGATTCAAGAGGTCTGCATGATTTGAGATGGATTTGAGATATTTTTGCTATCTGTATTGGTGTCTGCATGATTGTGCCGATTGTGTGATTTGCGGAGATGTCTGATTTGTGCTGATCACTTGTAATGTCAATAATGTGTCTGTGATTTGTAGTGATGTCTGTGTGATTTGTAGAGATGTCTCTGTGATTTGTAGTGATGTCTGTGTGATTTGTAGAGATGTCCGTGGGATTTGTCGTGATGTCTGAATGATTTATAGCTATGCCTGTGTGATTTGTAGTCATGTCTGTGTGCTTTTTATCAAGTCTGTTATTTGAGATCTCAGTGTCATTTGAGTAATACTTTTGTGTTTGAGGTGTCTGTGTGACTTCAGATGTCAGTGGGATTTGCAGTCATGTCGGTATGATTAGTGATGATATATGCATAATTTAAAATGTCTGTATGGTGTGTAGTAATGTCAATGATTTGTAGTGATGTTTATGTAGTTTGAGATGTCTGGGTGATTTGCACTAATGTCTCTTTGGTTTTCAGTGATATCTGTGACTTTTATAGTGATTTTGAGTGATATGTGTGTGGTTTTTTGGGGGTGATTTTAAGTGATTTATTTCTGATTTTACGTGATGTATGTGTGATTTGTAGTGATTCTAAGTGATATATGTGTGATTTTTACTGATTTATTTGTGATATCTGTGTGACTTTTAGTGATTTATCTGTTATTTTTAAGTTATATCTGTGATCTGTAGTGATCTTGAAATGATATTTGTGTGTGTATTTTAGTGTGATATCTTTGTGATTTTAAGCGACATCTTGGTGATTTGTAATTGTAATTGATATAGGTGTTATTTGTAATTTCTATGTGATAGTAAGTTATGAATATGTGATTTATTTGTGATTCTATTATATCTTGTGTTTTATAGTGATTTCTTGTGATTTTACATGATATCGTTATGATTTCTAGTGATTTTTTTTTTGGGGTGTGATTTTAAGTGATTTATATATATGGTTTGAAGTTATTTTTGTGTGATATGTAGTGATTTTAATGTGATTGGCAGTGATGGCTGTATGATTGGCAGTGATGGCTGTGTGATTGGCAATGATGAAAGAAAAGATTTCTTTGTAATCTAAAACATCTATTGTGTTTAATTAGGAAGATGACATTTGATATATCTGTGCTCTGATAAGATAACTTAATTACAATGAAAATGGACCTGACACAATACAGCACCAAAGAAAAAATGACAGTACTCAAGCAGGTTGACACATCTGAGCACTTGGACACAGTAGAAAGAAGATGTATTAAAGAAGTCAAGTATGGAATAACGCAAGCAAAGGCAGTATTTCTGTATTAACTAAGGTGAAAAAGAGAATTATCAAGAGCTATATATCTCTAATCTTTATATAAGGAAAGGAATCATGTACGGTTAGTTGATAAGTGAAAGATTACCCGGAAACAGGGGAGATGTGGTTATACATACGAATGATAACACCCTAAATAGATA
Source organism: Candidula unifasciata (assembly GCA_905116865.2). Lineage (NCBI taxonomy): Eukaryota > Metazoa > Mollusca > Gastropoda > Stylommatophora > Geomitridae > Candidula > Candidula unifasciata. Next base: position 409,138 of record CAJHNH020003746.1, read on the forward strand.
GTAAAGTTAGCTGGTTGCTTATTCTTTACAGGACGTTGCAGAACCAGCTCCAGCAATTTGTGTGTGGCTGTTGTGGTTTTTATCGGCAGATTAACGTTAATTAGTTTGCTATTGCTCTTAAAAAGGTCGACTGTTGAAACCAGTGCAAGACGGTCTGTTGCAAAATCGCCTGCAGCAGCTCGAATCAAAGTCTCCACCGCGGTATTACCAAGCCCCTTGGCAACATGCTAAAAGCACAGAACCGACAAAAGAGTAATGAAGACGTCTGCAAAACTGACCCACGAAGAGACCTGATTGCTCACATCAGAAGGAGGCGGACTGCATTGTTTGGTCATTCATGAGAAGGAGACAAGTGGGAATACACCGCTTCTGCACGACGACATCGTCGATCTAACGCCAGGTGATCTCTTCAAACATGGGCCTTATATCGTGTACCCCGTGCGCCAATTATACACTGTAGCTGCTCTAGGTAGGGATAAGCACAGAAATGGCGGAGGGAAGAAGAAGAAGAAAAGGAGAGAGACGAAGAAAGAAGGGAGAAATCGAAGGAATAGGAAAACCACCAGGAGGACGAAAAGGATGAAGAGATTGAGCATCATATTTCGAAATTAAAAAGGAGGAGGAAGACGCTGAAGAAGAAAACAAGAATGAAGGTGAAGAAGAAGAAAGGAAGTAAAATGAAGAAAAGCAAAATGAAGAGAAGAAGAAAAGAGGGACGAAGGCAGGCGCGCGCGCGCACACACACACACACAGAAGGAAGAGGAAAAAGAATGAGCAAAACATATTTGTTTATTGATCATACCATTAGTATAGCTGTTTATTTATTGAAGCGTTCTGTTGTATTTCTTCTTCTTATAATCTGGTCATTGTGTCTAAGATTAACCCCCCTCCTTCTCTTCTTCTTCTCCTCCTCCTCCTTCTTTTTCTTCTTCTTCTTCTGCTGCTTCTTCTTCTTCTTCTTCATCATCATTATCAACATTATCATCATCTTCTTCTTCCCCCTCTTCTCCCTCTCTCTCTCTCGTTAACTCCAGTACCCATATGTACACTTCATTAACGTACACACAAGCACTTACTCGCAACCAGCCACACATACTCGAAGCACACACACTCGGTTCCTTTTCTTTCACCTCAAGTTAACACACCTGCTCACTAAGGGCCACTTTCCTTGTCCTCAGTTTTCTCATTACCAAAACAAATTTCTTGAGACTTCATCCAGTTTGTAATTGAATTCCTGCCTGGCGCCTCCTTATTCATTTGATTTTTTTGGGGGGGGGGGGGGGCGGGGGGGGGGGGGGGGGTCTCATTTCTCCCCACCCCAAGCTGTGAAGTGCGCACTTGCTTTCTCACTGTTTGCTTGCCAGAGTTACCGTTGCCAGTTGAAACAGTGTACAAATAGTGTTTTGTTTATGTTCCCGCATCCTTTTTTTCTTTGCGTTGTGGTTTACAACTAGACTGCGATATCTGAACTTTTTTTTTTAAATCCAGAGTTACCGTAGCTTTCCAAGTGTCGCATAACGTGAAGTTATAGCAAAGAGGTAATTGTAGGTATTAAAAATCCACGTATGTTTAATAAGTCAAGCAAATCAGTAGCTGTGGTGGTGAATTGATTATGTTAATAGTGAGTCAGCGAACAGATATTTTCAGAGATTGCTCACTTAGGGATTAATGCTTTGGCTTTCATTATACCAACTTCGGTACACATGATTGAAATGAAAAGAAAAACACGGAGAAAGCCTCCATATGATACTCTATTCCGGATCCAGTGTGAATAGGGGCGCCACAACTTCAACAGTTAGTTCACTCTCTAGCTCTGTCAGCCTGTGCTCCTGTGAGAACTAGAAAGGGATAGCTAATTCCTTATTGAAGAGATCCTGCATCAAGATCAGACAAGAAGAGAGAACCCAATTCGATAGGACGTCATTTGCACGACTGTGGACACGTAGTTGATACAGAGTGTGCCTTCAGGATTATTTACCCCACTGTGGCGGGTAAATTCGCTTTACACTAGCGAATGCACTATGTGCAATTTACAGAGGGAAACACAAACATTGAACATCCTAAGAAATTATATTTTTCCCAGCCTTGTTGGTTAAAGGAGAGGATTCGGGGTTTGCCCACATCTTATTCCCTACTGTTAATAAATTGTATATTTAAATGTATTAAATTATACTTGCTTTTGTTCACTGACACAATGATTACAGTTAAAATGAAACTCCATAAAACTGTAGGAACATTAAAACTATAACATTTATTTGGAAAATTCTAGCTATTAAGTGGAGTGGCTGTGGAGAAACAGTTCCTTATAATAGTAGACAAATTTGTCCACTTAGCTGTAGCTCAGGTTTCTTTGGTCAGCTTCTAGCCAAGCCTCGGAGACAAATCAGGCAGGCCGAATCTTCCAGTCCAGTCCAGATAGGGCATCTGCAGCTACGCTGGGATTTACGTATGGAACTCCCACCTGGAACTACCATCTGGAACTAGAACAATAGAACAGTCCCTATATAAACAGTTTGGAAAGTTCTCACTGGAGATAATAGTGCCTCCATTTCTAATATAATGTTACACTACACACATATATATGGAGTAGAATAGTTACAGGTGTTCACATTCTACTGGTATAGAATGGGAATGTTTACAGAACATGGTCCATAATCCTGATGGGGAAATATTTAGGAAACATCAGTTTCATGAATACTCTCTATCTCAATAGTTTACTTCACACAATAAGAAAGAACATTCATCAGTGTAAATTGTTCTGATGTCTTTACAATAGTGAGGGGTTAACATGCTTACACACACAGTCACATTTCACAATATTCTCATTTCAACCGCATTGGTTCACATCACAAAGAATGAGAATCAGGGAGTGAGTTTACATGGGCCAGAAACTCATAACAGGTGCTTTGCACAGTTTAAAAATAAATGGGATTGACATCAGTATAACTGGGTGCTGGGATAGCTGTCATAATACAATCATAGATGACAATGGGCTTTCCATCTGTCACAGTATTAACATAAAATATACTACACTCACTCCAGTTTAAATCTAAATCCACATGTGTGATTAAATCTTAGTCAGCAGAGTTTAGAAGTTGTGAGGGGTGAAATATAATTATTAAAACTGTAAGGCCACCTGCTATAGAACTGAAATATATTCCTAGTAATGGGGAAATATATATATATATATACAACAATAATAATTACAAGCATGGGCCATACATCTCTCTTCTTCTCCTCCCACAGTGTGAATATTAAATTTATCCCCCGTGTTATTCACTTTTTCAAGCTCTTAAACCAGTCTCAGAATTATCTGGACTAAATCTAAATAAAAGCAAGTCAGTGATTTATCAAGCTAATATCACCATGAGGTAAAATCAACTTAGTAAGGATTAGGTATAATGAATATACACTTCATTCCTTTTTTTTTAATTGTCTCACCATGCGGGAAACCGGAACCGGCCGAGATTTCACACGAGGACATAAATTCTCACTTAATTAATATAATTATAATAATTAAAAATACCAGTGCACGTTTTTAGTATCAAATAAAACATTATTTCAATCATCAAATAGATCATATGCTTGCATACATGTATTTACTAGATTATAAACGTGGTTAGTAAGAGTAGGGGAATTCACAAGGATTTCTCCCACCATGTGGGCATCAAATTTCAGAGTTCAGCAGATAAAATTAATTCAGAGGAATAGTAGCAATAGATCAAATTAAACTAATTTTATTAACTCACCCCTAGTAGGGAATTCAAACAGAAAATTGGACCACAGGCCGACTAACAACTTTACTCTGTACTGGTCAATTTATGATTTGAAAAGGGAATAGGAAGTCCTTAAAAAGGACGAAGTAACTCTTGAGTTACTCCTTGCACTACTCATCATCTCATTCGCCTTTTAACTTCCTAATTAATTAAGTATTATTAAGGCTAATAGAAAGCAATAAATGTTTACAAATTTGAAAATAATATTACTAGTACACAGCAATACTTAAAAGGGCAGAAACAGCTGTCCAGACCAGCTCGTCACACCCACACTGAATAGACGTTTGCTAAATGTTAGCAAGACTGTATCAGTAAAATTCAACTCTCCTATGTTATGTAAACAGAAGGATCACATGATAACATTTTACGTTACCATGATAATCACATGGCTGATTTTGAATCTATGGCGGATAGATGTACAAAAACTCGACAGTGGGGTTATGCATTTCAGCAAGAAAAAGAATCATTTTGTGCTTCATTATATGTTGATTTAACACTGTAGTAATGCACCTGATATGATACAGCGAAATACAGTGGAACCTCGCTTAACGAGCATAATTCATTCCAGAATCATACTCGTTAAGCGAAACACTCGTTATGCGAAACAGTTTTTCTCATATAAATTAATGTGAAATATGATAATGCGTTCCATGTCCCCCCCCCCCCCCCCCCCCCCCCAAAAAAAAAAAAAAAAAAAAAAAACTCACAAAATGCTATGTGTAACGTTTATTCAAAGAAAATTATATACATATTGTTAAGGAGAGTGAATCATCTTCATCTTTTCTTCAAACGCGGAACGAACCTCCCTACAATGCGAAATGGATTTGCAGGAAAAAAAAGTCGACATCATTATGATGCATACCTAAATTTTTTTTTTTTTTACTACAAAGATGTCCAGAGAAATTTGTTTTTGCCGACGCTTCAAATTTGGCAAAATGCGACACAGCATTATCATTAAAGAAATTTCAACGCGCATAGCCACTTCCTTATTAGGGTGATGCTTCTCAATGTAAGATGCAACATTTGCCATGCTTTCAGCATTTCTCTTATTTCGCCAAAAGATTTCTGCTTTTCTGTTACCCCCTCCTCCTCTGACAAACTTTCCTCCGAAACTCTTGGGTGGTCAGCTCTTGACTGTGCTCTTCCACAAGCTCTTCGATATCACTGTTATCCACCTAGAATCCCATGATAGTGGCCAAAGACACAATCTCGTTGACTACAGGTTCCACAGGTACTGTCTCGAATCCCTCAAAGTCACAAATCGACAACGCTCTCCAGCCATAGCTTCTTCCAAGCAGAAGTTAGGGTTCTTTTGGGAACCCCTTTCCCCGTCTTGTCGGTCATCTTGAGGCAGACAACGATGTGGAAGTGATTTTTCCAAAACTCTTTGAGAGTGAGGTTGGTCCCTTCGGTTACCTGAAAACAATGCTCGAAGAGTGAGTGCTTCAGTGTAGAGCTTCTTAAAGTTAGCATAACTTGCTGGTCCATTGGCTGGAGTAACAGAGTGGTGTTGGGAGGCAGAAACTGGATCTTGATGAACTTAAATTCTTTAGGAAGATCATCTTGTAGGCCTTGGGATTCATGTACATATATCACAATATAACACAAGTTTGAGAAAATGTGTGATCACAGGCGAAACTTGGATGCTACTGGAACAATTGCTAAACACAGACTGATGTAACATGCGCACAATCCGGGACTTCCCCTCTCCTCGCCACTCGTTATGCGAAACGTCGCTCGTTAAGCAAGTCATTCTTGTACAAGTTGTTTTGCTCGTTATGCGAATTACTCGTTATTATAGGAGCTCGTTAAGCGAGGTTCTACTGTATACCCGGCCATATATTGTCCATTGTATTGTGCAGTGTATGGTTTATGTCAGCATTATTTAAATTTACAACGAGAAAACATTGTTATTGTAATTCTGAATCCTTGAAACAGAATAGATGTTAATTCTTGTCTGCTGACGTCTTCATGAAGCCTGCCTGTAGAGTTTAGAGTTATAATGCAGCATGTCGTGTTTATGCCTTTCTGTCTTGTCCTCTCATTTGCCTTTTCAATCTCTGTCACCTTTCTAAACTACACCCAATATCTAAATTTCCAAGCTTCGCCCTTGCGATTACAAGCTTGCGCCCTTGCGATTACTTACTATACGCAGTAATATTACATCATCACTTTAGCGGCCATTTGTCACACTTTAGATTGGGCTGTATCACGCTTTAGATTGGACTGTATCACACTTTAGATTGGACTGTATCACACTTTAGATTGGACTATATCACACTTTAGATTGGACTGTATCACACTTTAGACTGGGCTGTATCACACTTTAGATTGGACTGTATCACACTTTAGATTGGACTGTATCACACTTTAGATTGGACTGTATCACACTTTGGATTGGACTGTATATCACACTTTATATTGGACTATCACACTTTAGATTGGACTATCACACTTTAGATTGGACTATCACACTTTAGATTAGACTGTATCACACTTTAGATTGGACTGAATCACTCTTTAGATTGGACTGTATCACTCTTTAGATTGGACTGTCACACTTTAGACTGTGTCACACTTTAGATTGGACTTATCACACTTTAGATTGGACTATATCACACTTGTGTTTGAAAATTGGACTTCTAAGTTACCTTCCGGTCTGAAAATCTCCCATTACGGCAGTATTCTCACCCAGGCATAGTTAAAAACCCGTTGGCAAGTTCCCACAATTCCGTCTGAACTAGAAATTCTATTATTCTCAAACATGGATGCGTTCCCTTGTGAAGCTGATGCTATATATATATGAAGATAAAGATAATAATTAGCGACCTGCGGGTCAAATCCGGCCTGCAGAGGCGTAGCGATTGGCTTGCTGATCATTGCCAGCTTGTATTGTATTTAATGATCTTTTCACGCTGGGGCTGGGGCCTCTAGCCCGAGAGAACACCATTTTCAACGTTTTGGACCCTGGGTAAACTTAGTCGAATGGCTCTGATTTAGAAACTGCCCAATTACCCAATCGGGTTTTAAATTGAAATCTTTCTGTATGGTTTACATGTTTTCTTTGTTCTTAGAAATACTGAAAGGGACAATTCTGGAGTCTCTAAAGACAAACGTTGTCTTATACTGGCAGATAATTTTGTCGGTAATAGATTCGAAGCACAACAGGGGGAAATCGCCGTGGAGTCGCAATCTGGGTGGACATGGCTCCGTAAACTGCCAAGAAGACACAGAGGCCGAAACTCTCGGCGAAGAGAAACCCTTCTGATGATCAAAGGTCTCCTGTTGTGTTGGCTGCTCTGATGAGTTCTGTCCACATGGCCAGTCACGTGGCTGTAGCGGCCACAGCCTTATTTGAGAAACTGTTGATTTTGACCCATTGGAATATGTAATTCACGGACATTGTCCTAAAGGTATGACCACGGGAAATATACTTTTTTTTTTTTTTAAAGACCAGGGCTATTCAACTGGCGGCTGGCGGAGGCATAGCAAGTGGTCCGCGGATAATTGCCAGTTGTGTTGTTTTAATAATCTTCTTTGCTTAGGCTCGGGTATCTGGTACTTAAGTGAGCTTAGTTGAGTAGCCCTGTCTTAGACCTTCAGGCGTCCACGTCGATATTGTTATTTTTTTCTTTCTTGAGAACAATCCTTTCATGGTCCGGTTTTAGTATTACTTTTTAGCCGCCCGGGGGGCCCAATATAACTTTACGGTTGAGCGGAGCTTAGCGGGATTTGTACCGGTAGGATTCTTATTCTTGGGGTGTTAATTCGGCGGACTACATTCTTTGAGGGGCAAACTGCAGCAGCAACTTTAGCAGCCATGCCCGCACAGGGCTGTAGGTTACAACAGGCTGGTTGGTGTAGCTGCTACTGCTGAGGTTCAGCTGGGTGTCTGCGATCTTATAATGAACAGAAAGCAGAGGGGAAGACCGCGCTAAAGAGGGAACGGTAGCATCAATAACATCCATACAGAGATGAGAATGTGCAATTTTACAGTGCATTATAAAGAGAATACAATTGATTCTTACATCTTCCCCCCGCCCCTAAACTCTCCCAAACACACACACACACAATACACTTCAAGTGAGGCGCTTAAGAAAGAGAAGATGTAGAACGGTTGGAAGCGTTTCTGGGATTTTTTGTAGTTGATTATCGTGTGTGTGTATTGCCGGAAAGGCTAGCCCGGTCAACAAATACCTTTCAGAAGTCCGATGTGTCGGCCTAAATGCGCACATATCGCAGCCATGCTGTAAACGCGCACAACTCAGTTACATCCTCAGGTAAACGCAGACAAAGTGTCTCTATAAAGTGGCTCCGTGAGCCACTAGATGTTTTCGAACTGCATACCTGGGGGGACGATTGGGGCTTAATTTAAAAAAAAAAATGACCCAGTGAAAATGTTGAACAAAAACTATCCTAAAGATTGTGACTTAGTTAACTCAAGAATCGCTCTCCCGGAGGCATATCTGTCAGATGCAGCCATGCGCCCGACGCGCCGACGTGAAAGATGTGCCACGGATGATTAAACAGGGCGGAGTAACATTGACAGGATGGCGACCAGACCAAATTTACATTCGTTTGTAGACATAAACACTTAAAGGTAGCAGCATGTAAACAAATGGGAGACCATATCGCGTAGACAATATTTAAAAGAATCAAGGAACCTCCGGACGTGTCTGATTTATAGAGCATATGGTGTTAGTGGGATCCTCGCCGGTGCAACGGAGTAGAGATTCTTCAGACTCAGGCATGAGTTGGAAGTAGAACTGAGCACTTATGGGTTACACCCGTATGCATGATGTTGGTCCGTTGAATAAACATAATCACTTTGCAAGTAACATAAAGTAGCAAAGGACTCTTTTCCACATCTTTGGGCGAATTGGGCTTAAAGGACTAGACGTATATATATTTTTTTTACACCGACCGGCACTTGGTTAGTAATGTGGTCATCATCACCCCGGCCGATTTTACTTCTCATGACTTTATCTGGTACCCATTTAAGGCTAGGTCGACAATGTCATTTTTTGAAGAGAAAAAAAAGTAGGAGAGGATCGCCCGATTCCGCCGGGACCTGCACCCACGACCTCGGATCCGTAGGTGAGGTCTAGTCGCTACACCACGGTAGCTAAAAAGTAAGTAAAGGATTAGGTTTGTGCGTGTGGTATATGCGACTAAGACCTGTCTTTAATAGATCAATCAACAGTCGATATGACGTGGTCACTATATCGCCGGTCGCCGCTACTTCCCAGAACTTCATTTGGTATCTGCTAGACCAGGTTGAGCCGAGAGCCATCTGAAAATCACACTGGAACCCAGACCTTTAGGAGAGCAGGCGAGTGTCAAAGACCTGCTAGTCTAGGGTGTTGATCTATGGCTGCTTTGCAGAACAGTAACAGATAAATCTGCCAAAGAACACGCTAACCCACACGCACAATCTTTAATAACAAAGAGTACGAACTCATACAGTTGGCCCCAGGAGCGGTAGGGCTTCTTATTTGAAACCAGACCGCTCTAATTTTAGAATCGTTAGAACCGCCTTTACATGTTTTATTAAATACGCTCTTAGCTCACACCTACCACTCTCCCGTACCGGGGCTGCCAATGATGGGTTTTTACCCCCCAGATCTGGGTTTTTATTTTACGCTATGGCTTTGGGTTCAGATTTTAAAATCTGGGTGTTTTAATTTTTTTTTAAATATATACCCCCCCCCCTTTTTTTTTTTAAAATATCCAGAAACCATGAGTTGTTAACCCTTTGGCTCGGTACTATGGATATCGCAACCCTTCGGCTTTGATTCCATGATAGGTAACGTAAATCTGGGAGAAATGTGGCTTTTCTGCCTACCCCCGGGAGTGAACCCGGACCACAAGGAGTTCGTCACCTAGTCACTGCGATGTCAGGTTTAACCAACTACGCTAGAGAGCCGGGTATATCCCTATTTAAAAGTGGGTGTCGGCTCTGTGGCTAAGTCGATGCGAAAGCTTTGTAATGCCGGGATGCCGGGGTTCGATCCCAGCTGCGGGCCAAGGGCCATGCGTTGGTTTTGACAAGGTATTAAGAAAGCCGACCGTCCAGGAGGCAATGGCAAACTACTGGACGTAAATTTGCCTAGAAAAACCACACAACAGAAAGGGGCTGTTGGGGTTGGTTCTGCAACGCCCTGTAAAGGATACGCAACTAACCTTAAAAGGGGGTAAATGTTTCGTAACTATAAAATTTGCACTTTTTAACAATCTTTTTTTTTTTTTTTTTTTGGTCTATGTATTGCTTGAGGTTTTGTTCAGCTTAGCTGGGTTTTTCAACAAAAAAAAATCCCATTGGCAGCCCTGTCCCGTAGAGCGCTGTCTCGAGCCACTGTCTCCCGATGTTAAAGAGTGGGAAGAGGGGAGGGGGCTGAAGGTGTTTCGGCATATTTATCGCCACAAACAGTGCATGACCCTATTTCCCTTAACGAGATATCACTACTGAGAGGGAGTCTAACTGCTCTCGTGAGTCTATCTGCTCTAGGAGATCTAAGTGGAACAATTCTTATCTACACCGTAACGTATTATTACACCTAGTCAGGCACCGGACTGTACGAATCACACCTAAAATCTAATACACGCCACATTTCTACCGGTAAAAACAATTTGTCAATGAAATACTACAATATAACAATCTAGACTATGGTCACACCGATGTCCAGCCGAATCTCCCGATCTGCTCTTGTATAGTCGTTTTGTCTAGCCTGATTCTCGCTTTACACTGGAAAATCCGCGGCGCTCCGATCCACTAAGACCCCAGTTCACATACCACGGGCCATTCAGTGTTTCGGCTTGTCAGCACTGGTCCTGAGCTTGGTTATGGGCGACTACGTACAGACCTGTTGATTTATCATCATCATCTTTTACTGTCCCATAGCCGTGACGACATCTGACAGCGAGCGTCTAGCCTCTACCCTACTGGTTAAGTGTAGATCGTTAGTATCCTACCTGGGGAAGGGATGGGAGGCTAGGGAGGCGTCAGAAAGTTTCACACAATAGTCTGACTGCCAGGTTTTTTTTTTCAGACTGTTTGGACAATCTAGTTTTTTTCATTTTTTTTTTTATTTCTTTCTTTTGTTTTTTCTTTCTTTTTCCGTTTTGCCTGGACAAATCGCCTACAGCATGATTTGTGCCGAAGACTTTTTAAATTAATGAGAATTGAGTACCTGACAGCCACCCCACCCACACTGCGGTGTCTGGCCATGTAGCTAACCAGCATCTCTGACTGCAGCGTGTGGCGTGGCTAAATGTCACACTTCCGCTCTCCTTGCCGTTTCCTTGATTCATCGATGCCTTTCTGTACTCTAGTAATCTCCTGAACACACGCATGCCCGAGAGTAAATCCGTATTCAAATAAAATTTATGATTTAGGGGTTATACAAACGTTAGTCTCCCCCACGAAAAGTAGTTCAATTTCATTGATAAGTTTGTTGGACCAACGCCTTCTCTAATAGAGTAGGCCGTGGTTGGACTAGTCTACCGTAGTCAAGGTTATGGGTGTGGCGGCCTGTTGTTTTGTAGCGATTACGTTTTTATTCCGAAAAAGACACTGCCTGTGACATAGGTTTCATCACTTTCCAGGGGAGTTGTGTGCTAGACCCAGCCTTTAAATAGTTTTGGAGTGTTAAAAGCTCTGGCATGAAATATGCAACACTCGATATCGACTGCAGTACGGAACAGCCCCGTCACCTTGTGTGAAAATCGGATGGCTCGAGGCCGACCAATCAGAAGTGAGGTAAGCTGAAGGTCGACCAATCAGAAGCGAGCTAGTGTGTACTGGTGTGTAGTATGGGGATTATCTTTTATTTTACCGATTTAGGTTTAGGACACACACTATTTATGCCCGACACATACAAGCACTAGTATTTGCGTGCGCGCGCGCGCACACACACACACACCCACACACACACCCATACCCATACAGGCTATCATCAACATAAGTTATCTTGAATATCATTCTTTGTGCGCAGTCTTGTTTTTCGAAAGAGAAGATGGACATTGAGCACAATTTAGTCGAGAACAAGACAGAAAGATAGCATCAAAGAAACTCTACAACAGCCAGATGTGTGTATTTGCCGAGGCGACCAGAAGAGCAAGAAGCAGAATCATTGACACACTAAGCAGTTAAAGGGGAAGCCAAGAAAAATTAGTATTGTTGTCTGGAGGAAGGCGGGGGGGGGGGGGGGGGGGGGGGGGGGTTGGTCTGAAATCCTATACTTTGGATCGAAAGGCGCAGATATCACAGGTTAAATGTAAGCCACAACACAACGTTCCAAGTGCCCTTTTAAGGAAAAACGCCAAAGTTTTACGAAATCTGCCAACACATTCCCTAGGACATTAAAATTGTGTATCGAGAAATTTATGCCGTGACCTCTATCATTGAGGCTTATGGGTAAAATGTGACATCAAATTGTCTTTCATAAGGCAATGATATTTGTTGTTAAGATATTCTTATCTGTTAAACACGCGCAGATGCACATAGGACTATCGGAATTTAACTACACTTTTCAATAACAGTCGGCGTCTGGCCTAGGCGTTGCGAACGCGCTTCATAATGCCGAGTTCGATCCCAGCTACGGACAATTTGTCTTGCGTTGGTTTCGACAGAGTTACCGAGAGCCGACCTAACAGAAAGCAATGACAAACTACTGAACGTAAAATGTGCCTACAAAAGACACAACAGCCGCACACACACACAGACTGCTGGGGTTGGTTCTGCAACGTCCAGTAAAGGATAACGCAACTAACTTACGAAAACAGGACACTTCAGACATTGCCATGTGTGGACATTTATGGGAAAGCGGCACTGCCGGTAGTGACTGGATTTAAGGCTTCTCGGGAAGAAAGGGTTAAGAATCCTTAAGTGCTGGTTTACCTGGACCGGGACTCCAGGGGTCTTTCTCCTGTTGCGTGTTTGAATCATTTGTCGAGGTAGCAAGCGCGCCCACGTCTTCTGATCTTAGGTTTGACGTTATCAAAGAGTCGTTAGTGTGCATCTTCGGACGATCGACGTCGATATTCTCAGCTCTGAACAAATAAGTCAAATAAAATAAAGGCCGAGAGGCTTCATCGCACTGGGTTATCAGCATCTCTGGCCGCAGAACAGTGAGTTGCTTGCCAAGAGCGTCGCTCAAAGCTCAAAACTCCGTAGCTGCAGTGATGATCCACGTGGAACTTGAAAACAGTTGCATCATGAAAATCACCCTTGAAACAGACACCGCCATCAGAGCGTGATCAACTTCGTCACGGTCACCTCCCTGATAAAGCAGATATGAGCTAAAAATAAGGTGACCGTTAAACGATATCACTTCAAACGGGAAGTAGAACTAGTCATCTCCACACTATCACAACCAAAGGCTACACAAAAACGTTGCGGATACAAAGCCTTCTTCCGCCTGTGACACAAACGGATAATTATAATAAGATAGGTTTTTTTTTTTTTTTAAAGAAGGTCTGCAGACGTGTCACGGGTGTCAATAGCCTAGCGAGGCGCACAGTTTGAGAAACACTGATGTCACTATTTTATTGCCTGTGGTTTCAGCTCGCCATGTGATCATGATTTCTTGCGCCCAGTGTCTTTGGAAACAAATCAGATTGGGGGAAAACACAGGAAGCCATTAAAAGTAATAGGCTGTGGAACAGTACCCATCTAAGATGTCTGACTGGCTTCCGCAATAACAACAATTTGTCGAAGATTGAAGTTTCGATTTTCTGTGGAGTTCATGTCGTTCTTTTCTGTGATGTTTGTACGTTAGGCATCTGTGGCTTAGGCGTTGCGTTGTGTTAATTTTTACAATTCCGAAATACCCGGTTAAATTGCGAGCTGCATGTAATTTGACAGCAGACCGCCTTGGGTTGATTTTATCAGTGGTGCCCAGAGACGAGTTGAGCGATTTTTGAAACAGTAACCAGTGGTTCAAAGCTGAGTTGTGGAGAACGCTAAACTTGTTTTGCATGTCTGCCCTAGATTTAAGATATGTAATATATAGATATACTTACGTACATTAGTGGATGCATGGATGAATAGTCAGACAGACAGACAGACATACAGACATAGATAGATGGATAGATAGATAGATAGATAGATAGATAGATAGATAGATAGATAGATAGATAGATAGATAGATAGATAGATAGATAGATAGATAGATAGATAGATAGATAGATAGATAGATAGATAGATAGATATAGATAGATAGATAGATAGATAGATAGATAGATAGATAGATAGATAGATAGATAGATAGATAGATAGATAGATAGATAGATAGATAGATAATAGATAGATAGATAGATAGATAGATAGATAGATAGATAGATAGATAGATAGATAGATAGATAGATAGATAGATAGATAGATAGATAGATAGATAGATAGATAGATAGATAGATAGATAGATAGATAGATAGATAGATATAGATAGATAGATAGATAGATAGATAGATAGATAGATAGATAGATAGATAGATAGATAGATAGATAGATAGATAGATAGATAGATAGATAGATAGATAGATAGATAGATAGATAGATAGATAGATAGATAGATAGATAGATAGATAGATAGATAGATAGATAGATAGATAGATAGATAGATAGATAGATAGATAGATAGATAGATAGATAGATAGATAGATAGATAGATAGATAGATAGATAGATAGATAGATAGATAGATAGATAGATAGATAGATAGATAGATAGATAGATAGAGATAGATAGATAGATAGATAGATAGATAGATAGATAGATAGATATAGATAGATAGATAGATAGATAGATAGATAGATAGATAGATAGATAGATAGATAGATAGATAGATAGATAGATAGATAGATAGATAGATAGATAGATAGATAGATAGATAGATAGATAGATAGATAGATAGATAGCATAGATAGATAGATAGATAGATAGAAGATAGATAGATAGATAGATAGATAGATAGATAGATAGATAGATAGATAGATAGATAGATAGATAGATAGATAGATAGATAGATAGATAGATAGATAGATAGATAGAGATAGATAGATAGATAGATAGATAGATAGATAGATAGATAGATAGATAGATAGATAGATAGATAGATAGATAGATAGATAGATAGATAGATAGATAGATAGATAGATAGATAGATAGATAGATAGATAGATAGATAGATAGATAGATAGTTAATTAGTTAGTTAGTTAGTTAGAAAGAAAGAAAGACAGCTTTACATAAAAAATATGGGTTTAGAGGGGGAGGGGGGGGGGGGGGGGGAGAAAGAGGCATGATGAAAGCAATTGGCAAACAGGGGAGACAATTTTCCTGCCTACCTACGCTAAGTATTTACTATCTCCCCTTCCCGTCTAATGGTCGCCATATTTTGACGCATCTTTGCTTGTTTTTCTATTTTGGGCATTCAGGTCAAGGCTCCGCCGATATTGTTGACAACAAACCACATTTGGGACTGTTCACGGACAGGTTGGGAGCCCACAGATGCCTCTTGCAAGAGAGTAAGTCCTCCTTGTCCCTTGTTTTCTGGTGTGCCTTACCTTCTATGGGTTCTGTTGTGTCTGAGTGTCCAGGGCGGCTTAACTCTTGCAGTCAAACAGTCCAGCATATATGCCGGCATTAACTCATATGCATCAGTTAACATATTATTGTGCTTGTATATTTTATGTTAAGTGAAGGCGTAGTAAAATAGCCAGCAACACACAAGACTCCTGGAAGGGTTGTGTATTTAGCACCTGTGGATACAGTATACCCATGGTTTTGTTTCTGTCAATATTGCCTCACTTAGGCATCACATAAGACCTTTTGGGATGTAAAGAGCGAACTTTTTCGATATCAGACTTCCAATAATACAGGTTGTCTCATAAGTTTACATACATAAAGGACCCCTTTCCACGCCTTTCAGGCGTATTTGGTATGTATAATATATATGCCAAATGGACGAACAGCCAGGACTTTCTACTGTGACTTACAGTCGGTGAACATATAAGAAGTGGAAGAAGAAGATAACATAACATTCGAAAGCTATAGTCACCCTGCCGGGAATCTAACCTGTCACCTCCAAATGACGACAGGGCCTCGCCGCACAAACATGTGTACTAAGGGTTATGACCAATTGGATACTCTTCATTAGACATGTATGTAGTCAGCTTGAATGAACAGTTATCATCTTCTTCGCGCTCACCAGCTGTAAACTCCGCTGGATAGGTCTGGTTGTTCGTCCACTGCTGGACTGCAGTGTTGTTCCAGAACCTGAGTGTTGAGTGTATCAGTTTTACAGATCCTACTCATGTGCATGCAGACTGTTGATTCCTTGCCTCTCAGACAGATGCACTCCGACTTTGAGAAAGCTCCCAGTTAGTCGACTCTTATGACATGCTTTTTTGGGTAGGCAGTGTATCTATTATTGTTTTCCCTACAATAGGGTTACGGAACCCACACGGGATCGAACAATTATGAAAGACATACAGAATTCGCCCTAAACCACTGAAATGACACCCTCAGTTACAGAAATGTATATTAACCAAGCATAGGTTGAATAAGAAATACAACAATTATAAACAAACCTTACCCTAATGCTGTGTCTAGAATAAAACCAACATTTAAAATAAAGATTTGATTGGAAAAAAGATTTCGTTTGTGGACTCCATTGTGTTGCATGTAATACATAGAAATTAACAAATGCGGAAACCTTGAGGCTGCGGAAACATTATGTATATTAACCAGACACAGATTGATCAGCACTCATAGAAAGAAATAGAAAGCTGGAAGGACACACTAGCTATTCGTATATTGAGCTCTCTCTTAGTTTATCTCGGGCTGTAATATTGTCTCTTGTAGTGTTTTGAGATTAGTATAAATTAATAGCACCTGTTTTATGGTACAATAGATGCAAGAGTTTTAGTTTCTTACCTACCCTCCCGCACGCACACAGGTGTGTTTGTGTGCGTGTGTGTTTATTTGTGCGCGCGCGCATATGTGCATACATACGCGCGTGTACACATAGATACTGTCTGTTTCTGTCTGCCTGTTATTGTGCCGACTAATTTCCTCTCTTGTACACATTTACCGCTTTGACGATCAAAGCACCTCCCTTGTCATAAACGCTATCTCTGTTGTGTCATATCCATCTATGCATATCATCTAACATTTATGTATCTGTCGATCTGGGAAATCAAACCGTCAGTTTGTCATTACCTCCAACGCTTCTATTCGCCTCGCCTGCAAGAAGCCTCCGCACAGTAATACCATTGAACTGTCTGAATCAGTATTCTTCAATATTTTGTTTACGCCCGAGGACAGACAAAATAGAATACATCTTTCTGAGGATTGGAATTCAGCTAGGGTAGAAATAATAACAAAATCATTGTTTAAAGAAATACACTCTCTACAGATTGTAGGTTACCTGTAGTGCAGCCGCTGCTGTTCTTTGGGAATACAGTGATACCTCGGTATCATCATTATCATCATCATTTCTCTTTAAGCCTAGTGGCACATGAGGCTTCAGAGAGAACTTTCCATGCTCTCCTGTCCTGTACCATCTTCATTGCAGTTTTTCATGTCAGAGATGCCGCATTCAGGCCACTCTCCATCGTTCGTCTCCATGTTGTTTTTGGGCGCCTTTTCTTTCTCTTTCCTTCTGGTATCCACGTGAGAGCTGTTTTTGGTAGGCATTTCAGGACTCATTTTTATAACTTGGGCAAGCCATTTCCACCTTCTCTTGGTTATCGTACCGTCTAGAGTTTCTTGGTTTGTGACTTGAATTAGTTTAATGTTTGAGATTGTATCTAGCCAGAAAATGTTGACAGTTTTGCGTAGACATGTGTGGTGGAAGGGGGATAGCTTGTGTACATGCTTTTTTTGGTCATTCTCAAGCACTTTGCTCCATAAAGAAGAACTGGCAAAATGCTGCTCTTGTAGATAGCTTGTGTGCATCCTTTTTGGTCATTCTCCAGCACTTTGCTCCATAAAGAAGTACTGGCAAAATGATGCTCTTGCAAAGTCGAAGTTTCTTTCCTCTGCAGTAACTGTGGGTTTCCAGATTTGCCTCATCCTTCCAAAAGCAGCTGTAGCTTTGTTCAGGCGTGACTGTATGTCTTCCTACTAATATATGTGAAATGTTCTACATATTTAAATGTTTGGTTATTTATGGTCACTAGTTATTGGTTTGGACTGTTTGTCATGATCTTAGTTTTCCTTGTATTTATTCTCAGTCCCACTATTTCTTCTGTGCTGTGTAGTCTGTATATTGTTACGTTTATGTGATACAAAAGCTATATCATCTGCAAAATCAAGGTCCTCAATTATGGTGAATGGAGTCCATCGTATGCCTCTCAATGTCCTGTCTACTGTTTTCTTTATTATCCAATCAATCACAAGGTTGAAGAGGAGAGATGACATAACACTTCCCTGTCTTACACCTGTCTTTACTGGGAAAGATGCAATTTTTTTTATACTGCAGGAACAGTCTTTATAGAAGAGAGCAATTATGTTCACTGTCTTTTCTGCAATTCCATAATGTCGTTATATTTTCTAGAGACTGTCTCTTTGGACGCTGTCAAAAGCTTTCTCAAAGTCCACAAAGTTAATATACATACCTATCTGCCCTTCATTCCATTGTTCTGAAATGTTACGTAGGGTGAAGATGTGCTCAGCTGTTCCTCTGCCCTTTCTGAATCCTGCTTGTTCTACTCGTAGGCATTAATCTACTCGCATTATGATGATTTTACAAAGTATTTTGCTTGGTGCTGAGAGTAGAGTAATTCCCCTCCAATTATTGCAGTCTGTTAAATCTCCTTTTTTAGGGATTTGAAATTTTTTTTTCCTTCAGTCCAGTCATCAGGCAACACTTCTTTTTCCCAAATATCCCTGAACAATGGTTCTAGAATGCTAGCAGAGAAGTTCTGCTGGCAGTTCGTCTTTGCATGGTGCCTTGTTGTTCTTCAAAGTATAAATAGCTTTAAGGACTTTTTTCTTTGCTTGGCGGTTTAATAATAATGTCAAGGTCCTGAGAGGCTGGTTAAATATCTCGGAGATGTTCAGGATCGGGTCTATTCCGCATGTTTTGTTTGTGTTCTGTGGTAAGCAGCGTGCCTTTGTTGTCTCTGATGGGCATGCTGTGGTAATTGTTTCTGCTTCGGCAGATTTGTTGGGTAATTTTGTGTAGGGTTTGTAGATCATATGCTTTAGCAGCATTTTCTGCTGTTTCTGCATGATTTTCCATAAATCTTCTCTTGTCATTTCTGGCACTTTTCTTTACCATTTTATTTAGTTCGCTATATTCTAACATTAGTTTTTCTTTCTGTCGTTCTGATTAAGTGTGATTTATGAGGCTCTTAATTCTTTTTAATTTGGCAATATAGTCCATGTTTTGACTGTTTATCCATTCTTTTTGGTGTCGTTTCCTTGTTCCCAATATGTTGTTGCTGGCTGTGATACCTCGGTATACGTCCGCTTTAGTATACATCCAAGTTGGTCTACTTTCTGTTTAGACAGGAAATATTTTTGCTTAGTATACGGTATACGTGTCCGCTTTAGTATACGTTCAAGTTGGTCTACTTCCTGTTTGGACACGAAATATTTGTGCTTGGTATACGACCTTTGTTTTGGAAAATGACTAGCGACGGGCTAGAACTTAACGAGTCACTACACTGCGCGCTACCCTTGTTTACCTCACATTAATCAACGAAATGTTTACCAAATGGATACATGTCAACAACTGTGGAGAGAAGTATCGCCCTAATAAAGCCCACACAAGGCGTTAAAGCATTTTCTGGAATGACCAGACACTGTTTCAGAAATATCATGAGGAGAAGGCAGAAGCAAAGTTGTTTGGACAGATTTTTAGTAAAAACCGACCATGGTTATTCTCAATCAAGTCCAGGTAGGAAAAAAGACGCATACGCGCGCACGCACACGCAAAAGAGGAAAAACAAAAGCATATCAGATTCCTGAAGTTTTATTGGAGGGGTACTCCCCTTTAAAACTATAACCCCCCCCCCCTCCTTTTTTTGCTCAAATCCTACTTAGTTGTCCGTCGAATCTTCTCAGAATGGTAAAGTAAGGTTAAATGGTGGTTATTTATATGATGGTCTCCCCATTTGCACACCACCAGTTGTAGGTCAACTAGTCTACCGTGGTCGAGGTTATGGATGTCGCAGTCTGTTATCTGGCATTTACGTTTTTATTTCCGAGAAAGAGACGGCCTGTGACATAGGTTTTGTCACTCTCTAGGGGGGTTGTGTGTTAGACCAAGTATCTAAATGTTTTAGAAGTTTTAAAAGCTCTGGCAGGGTGAAATGTACAACACGCGGTATGAGACCTTGTGTGAAAGTCAGATCGCTCGAGGCCGACCTATCAGCGGTGAGGTGGTCAGTAGGTCGTCCAATCAGAAGCGAGCTAGTGTGTAGCTGTGTGCAAATGGGGAGACCAGTGTAAAATTTACCACAAATTAACAATTTTATTTCATCTAAAAGTGTGGATATGCATTTAAGTATTAAGCAATGTCTAAATTATTTTATGCAACCCCATCGGTTTCTGATATGTCAAAAACAGTAGGATTATTTTTCATGTAAATGGATTATTTATATCTCTCTTTATTTTCAGTGGGTAAATCCGTTTTGTATACTCCCTTTTTGATAAACGTCCAATGATCTGAAACGGATTAAGGATCCTGTTCCGTGAGGCCACTATATTGTGTGCTGAGATCACAATCTCTTTCACTGTGAAGTGCGTACGGTTCTCGAAAAGCGGTCTTTCTCCTGTTGAAGAACACTGGTCTAAATCTTGACTAATGCGTGCCTCAATACCCGTGACTATTTGTAAATCTGCGAGCATGCAGAGAGAGAGAGAGAGAGAGAGAGAGAGAGAGAGAGAGAGAGAGAGAGAGAGAAGGAGAGAGAAAGGGAGAGAGAGAGAAGGAGAGAGAGAGAGAGAAGGAGAGAGAAAGAGAGAGAGAAGGAGAGAGAGAAGGAGAGAGAAGAGAGAGAGAGAGAGAGAAGGAGAGAGAAGGAGAGAAAGAGAGAGAGAGAGCCTGACATGCATCATAAAGGAAGGCACAAACGCCTCGTGAGTTCCAGGGTCTCATTTTGATAGAAAAAATAATAGTCGGAACCGCCACTATATAAGCATGCCGTAGAAGGCTACTAAATAGGCGTCTGCTGAAATCGGATGTGTAGGGCGAAAAATGGTAAATATTACATCCCAACTGTAAATCGCAAGTCAGGCTGCCGACCGCCGGTTTATAAGTAAACAACGAACAAAAAGACAAAGACAGAGTACGTGTGTTTACGTTCCACTCCGTATTTCGGCCCCTCGTTCTTTTCTTCTTTCAGTCCCTTGTCTTACTCTTCTTCTTTCTGCTTCTCTTCTTCTTTCTGCGACTCCACATCTTCGCTTTACTTTTCGCCGTCCTTCTCATCTTCTTCTTTCTGTCCCCTTCTTGTCCTTCAAAGCATATTCACAAACTCATTCATACTGGCGGGCGTAGACCACCCAGGTGTTTCTGTCAACTGCCCGACTAGGAACGATTTCTTTTGACAGATGTGGCTATTTCCTGCCCGATACCTAAGATGTCTGTCTGGCCGAGGTGACCAGTGGGAGAACAGAACAGCCTTTGAGAACAAGAGAGTACAAAGAAGGGTCGGGGTTGCGTCTTTAGTGCAAAGAAGGGTCGATAATTGCTTCTTTAGTGCAAAGAAGGGTCGGGCATTGCTTCTTTAGTGCAAAGAAGAGTCGAGGATTGCTTCTTTAGTGCAAAGAAGGGTCGGGCATTGCTTCTTTAGTGCAAAGAAGAGTCGAGGATTGCTTCTTTAGTGCAAAGAAGGGTCGAGGATTGCTTCTTTAGTGCAGAGAAGTGTCAAAGATTGCTTCTTTAATGCCTAGAAGGGTCTAAGATTGCTTCTTTAGTGAAAAGAAGGTTTGAGGATTGCTTCTTTAGTGCAAAGAAGGGTCGAGGATTGCTTTTTTAGTGCAAAGAAGGGTCGAGGATTGCTTTTTTAGTGCAAAGAAGGGTAGAGGATTGCTTCTTTAGTGCAAAGAAGGATCGAGGAATGCTTCTTTAGTGCAAAGAAGGGTCGAGGATTGCTTCTTTAGTGCAAAGAAAGGTCGAGGATTGCTTCTTTAGTGCAACAAAGGGTCGAGGATTGCTTCTGTAGTGCAAAGAAGGGTCGAGGATTGCTTCTTTAGTGCAAAGAAGGGTCGAGGATTGCTTCTTTAGTGCAAAGAAGGGTCGAGGGTTGCTTCTTTAGTGCAAAGAAGGTTCGGGGACTGTGTCTTTAATGCAAAGAAGGTTTGATGATTGCTTCTTTATTGCAAAGAAGGCTCGGGGATTGCTTCTTTAGTGCAAGGAGGTGCTGGAGATTGCGTCTTTGGCGTTTAAAACAGTTGGAGATTTCGTCAGTGGTGCCTGGAGTTAAGGAGAATGTCTTTGGTGCAGAGATGTTTGTATGCGGAGGTAGTGGTTGTGGGAGATTTTGCTGGGCTTTAAAATATGGAGTCTCTGCTACGAAGTGGTCACGTCGTTAGCCTCACACTTTGAAGGTGTGGGATTTGTTTATCTGACGCATTTTCCAGTTTTTACATCGACAGACGGCTAGTTCTACCAGGAAGATACCAGGCTATGTGGGATAAAACCCAGGGCAGTTGATCTGATCGACTTTAGGTTGTAATGCTGCACAATTATGCACGCTAACACATGGTTTTCCCGTGTTGACTTCTTTCTTCCTTCTTTTCCTAAACCCCCCCCCCCTCTTTTCCCTGACCTTGGAGCACGATTCAAACAATCTGTGTCTTCCACGCCGCGGAGATAGTCGTTCGTTGCTGCACTAGAGACAAAGCAGTCACCACAGTCACTGGCTCAAATATTTACATCTTTGCAATTATTCAAAAATCCCCAACCCCCTCTCTGAACTAAAGACACAACCTTCCACCCATCTTTGCAAACTCTCCTCCTCCTCTTCTCTCCATTTCCCCCTTCTCTTCTTTTGTGGCTGACTTCGCTGATATACACTCACTTTGAGTTTACAAGATGCCAGTATTGTTGTCGTTTACTAAATTCTCTCTCATTCACTTCCTGTCTTTATCATTGTGTCTTTCTCTTGATACCATTACTGTCACACAAAAAGTGTCATTCCCCCTTATTGTGTCTCTCTGGCGGTGTCTATTTTTAAAGTTGCCTTTTTTGTATTTAGGCTTTCTTCTGATTGTCTTGTTTTCTTTTTAACCTCTCTTCTATTTAACCTCTCTTCTATTTAACCTCTCTTCTATTTAACCTCTCTTCTATTTGACCTATCTTCTATTTAACCTTTCTTTTTTTAATTTTTTTTTTCTAATTAAATTCTCTCCTATTTAACATCTCTTCTATTCTATATATCTTCTTTGTAACCTCTCTTCTATTTAATATCTCTTCTGTTTAACATCTTCTCGGTTTAACGGCTCTTCTGGTGCTCTTCTATTTAACTATCACACTTTCTTTTCAGTTCTCGTTGTGCCTAGTGGAACATGAGTCTTCAGAGAGTACTTTCCATGCTTTCCTGTCCTGTGCAATCTTCAGTGCAGTTTTCCATGTCAAAGATGCCTCACTCAGGTCACTTTCCATCGTTCTTCTCCATGTTGTTTTTGGGCGCCACTGTTTTCTCTTTCCCCCCTGGTGTCCATGTGAGAGCTGTTTTGGCAGGTATATATCAGGATTCATTCTCATAACGTGGCCAAGCCATTTCCATCTTCTCTTGGTTATCATATTGTCTAAAGTTTCTTGCTTTGTTACTTGAAGTAGTTTAGTGTTTGAGATTGTATCTGGCCAGAAAATTTTTGATAATTCTACGTAGACATGTGTGGTGGAAGGTAGACAGCTTGTGTACATCCTTTTTGGTCATTCTCCAGCATTCCGCTCCATAAAGAAGAACTGGCAAAATGATGCTCTTGTAGAGTCGGAGTTTCGTTCCTCTGCAGTAATTGTTGGATTTCCAGATTTGCCTCATCCTTCCAAAAGCATCTCTAGCTTTGTTCAGACGTGACTGTATGTCCTCTTCGGTCCCTCCAGGCAGGGACACCACACTGCCAAGATATGTGAAATGTTTTACATTTTCAAGAGTTTGGTTATTTATGGTCACTGGTTGTTGGTTTGGACTGTTTGTCATGATCTTAGTTTTTTTTGTATTTATTCTCAGTCCCACCATTTCTGCTGTGCAGTGTAGTCTGTTACTTTTTTCTTGTATATGTTCATGTTTATTTGATAGGAGTGCTGTATCATCTGCAAAATCAAGGTCCTGTAGCATGGTGAATGGAGTCCATCGTATGCCTCTTAATGTCCTGTCTACTGTGTTCTTTAGTATCCAATCAATCACAAGGTTGAAGAGGAGAGATGACATAACACATCCCTGTCTTTCACATGTCTTTACTGGGAAAGATGTATTGTAATTTTTTATACTGCAGGAAAAGTCTTTATAGAAGAGAGCAATTATGTTGACTATTTTTTCTGGAATTCTATAATGTCGTAAAATTTTCCATATACTGTCTCTATGTGCGCTGTCAAAAGCTTTCTCAAAGTCCACGAAATTAATATATATACTTCTCTGCCATTCATTGCATTGTTCTAAGATGTTGCGTATGGCGAAGATGTGTTCAGTTGTTCCTCTGCCCCCTCTGAATTCTGCTTGTTCTACTCGTAAGCATTTATCTACTCCTTTTTCAAGCCTCATTATGATGATTTTACAAAATATTTTGCTTGGTACTGAGAGTAGAGTAATTCCCCTCCAATTATTGCAGTCTGTTAAGTCTCCTTTTTTGGGGATTTTGACTATTGTTCCTTCAGTCCAGTCATCAGGCAACACTTCTTTTTCCCAAATATCCTTGAACAATGGTTCTAGAATGCTAGCAGTTGTGTTGGGATCTACTTTGAGAAGTTCTGCTGGCAGTTCGTTTTTGCCTGGTGCTTTGTTGTTCTTTAAAGTGTGGATAGCTTTAAGGATTTCTTGTTTGCTTGGTGGTTCAGTAATAATGTCAATGTCCTGAGAGGCTGGTTGAATTTCTGGGGGATTTTCAGGATCAGGTTTGTTCAAGAGGTCAGAGAAGTGTTTAGTCCACTGCATGTCTTGTTTTTGTTCTGTGGTGAGCAGTCTGCCTTGTTTATCTCTGATGGGTATGCTGTGATAATTGTTTCTGCTTCCGCAAATTTGCTGGGTAATTTTGTGTAGGGTTTGTAGATCATGTGCTTTAGCAGCATTTTCTTCTATTTCAGCTAGTTTTCCATAAATCTTCTTTTGTCAGCTCTGACACTTTTCTTTGTCATTTTATTTAGTTCGCTATATTCTAACATTAGTTTGTCTTTCTGACGTTCTGATTTAGTGTGATTTATGAGGCTCTTTATTCTTTTTCGCTTGGCAATATAGTCCATGGTTTGACTGCTTATCCATTCTTTGTGGTGTTGTTTCCTGGTTCCTAATATGTTGTTGCTAGTTGATTTGTATGTTTCTTTGATCTGGTTCCATCTGTCTTAAATGCTGATTGCAGTTTGAGTTTCTGGGTCACGTGATAGGGTTTTAAATCTATTCTTGAGTTCTACTATAAATTTAGTGGCAATGTCTTTTTCTCTTAAAAGGTTAACATTGTAGCGTGCTGTCTGTGTCTTAACTTGCGTGTGACCTTTTTTGAGTTTAAGTCTTTAACACTTTCCTTTAACACCGCCCATCCTTTCTCATTCTAATCTTACCTCTTCTCGAAATAACAAGTCTAGTTTCTGGTACCATCGAAATTTTAACTCTTAGCTTGCTGCTGAAGATGGGGACGTAGCGCTTATGGCAATGCATTGTCATCAACAAAACCTGTATTTATCAAATGTGTGCTTGATAATTGCCAGGCCATAGTGCAGACATCGATGGCAGTGTTGTAATGTGAATTCAGGAAGTGTGTCTTTTTAGTAAAAGCATTTTCCCCTTGAAAGTAAATTATATATTTATTGGTTTTAGAAAACATTGGATATCGAAAATAACCCCTTTAAAAAAAATTAGATTTGTCTTCCCCAGCTCTTTTTTTTTAACAAGCTGTGCCAAGTGTCTCCTTTATCTTTTTGTTTTCTCCAGCGATCAGCGTCTGCTAAGGTCACTCAGGGCCACCTCCAGGTATCTCTAGAGCTGCCCGTGGGTCACTTCCATGATCGTCTAAGACAGCGGCTCTCAAGCTTTGGGTCGCGACCCTTTTGGGAGTCCAACGACCCTTTCACAGGGGTCGCCTAAGACAATCGGAAAACACATATTCACTGAAGTTATGGAGTAGCGACAAAAATAATTGTCTGGCTGGGGCACCACAGCAATGAGAAACTGTATTAAAGGGTTGCCACATTAGGAAGGTTGAGAACCACTGGTCTAAGACAGTCCAGTTTGTGTCCACTACTGCTGTCTGGTTTACAAAAGCCTTGTTTGACTTGAGTAATTCTTCTGTATTTTAAGCTGGATACGTGTGAAAATAATATCAGTCATTTCAAACCTGGCACCACCACGTTTTTCTTTGTCCCAGGATATGTCGGCGGGAAAGACAATGCGAGAGTGCAAGCTATTGCGGGCAACGCTACACTTGAAAGCGGACCTTCACCGGACCGAATGGATATAATTAATACAACGAAATCCTGCAGCTTTTCATCTACTTTCCGAGGCCAGTAGGAGACTGATTTCTTTGTGGCTAGGCTGCGAAGTCTAGATATACCAGCCGGAATGGTGCGATATGAAAACCACGCAAGAGCTTACAGTCACGACATCTACCAGTACAAAACAGAAGAGTCGTCTACGTAAACATGGGTGATAGCTGACGCTCTCAGAAGTTTCCAGCTAGATTTTGCTGATGCAAATTCACGATTTCTGGACCGGGAGTCCGAAAGTTCCGTTGGCCAGCTATTATTGGCTATAGTGCGTGGTGCGACACTTTGACCTGTGGATTTTTTTTAAAGTTGTGCCCACAGTATGTTCTTGGCTGCAATAATATGGCGCGTGGCTGATAACATTGAGAATGGCTGGTACTTTTGTGCACCAACAGTGAGCTGCAATTCTTGCGTGGGAACGCAATGTTGGCAAATCTGTCGCCTGCCTTATTCAGTTTTACTTAACACGTGTAAACTTTAAAATTTTGATGGAGCTTACACATTTTTCAGCAGTTTTCAAATGGTACAGTGAATTACAGTTTGTATTATTTGAAGTGATACAAGAACGAAACAGTCTGCAGTGGTGCTGGAACCCCGACTAACGACACTACGCTGAAGAACATCAGATGATCGGACCACTTATGGGTGTTTTCCCGACTTGCAATGAAGATGGTTGGGAACCAGTCAGTAGCGTTGGTGGTGATGGCTGTCCACACCCTTGTGTCTAACATACTTGTAATCATTTCTGGCACATATGATCTCTCATGCCATGATGCTAAACTGTCCAGCATCTTCTCTCTTACCTCAGCCTCCTGCTTTTCTTTCTCTCCAAATTTCGAACCCTTGTCCCGCTCCCTCTCCCCCTCAGCGTGCCCAAAGAATGTAAACCGTTTCCATCTGATACGGGTAGACAGCTGTCTGCTTGAGTAATATCAGGACATCAGGAGGAATTATGACCAGCCACCGTGGAAGAGATGGTGGGGCTTTTAGAATCTTCACCGCCGTCATCACGTGATGAGAAGCATTACTGGGGATCAGCATTACCGGGGATCAAGGCAAGGTAATTAAACTATACCAGCTCTTTGGGGGCAAACGAAGATGTGGTTGTTCAGACGAATGTTCAGGATCCCTTGGACTGCTAAAGTAACTAACAAGGATTGCTGAAATGAAGGCTTATAAAAGCAAAACAGTATATAAGAATCAGTTTGTGTGTGTGCGTGCGTGCGCGCGTGCGTGTGTAATATATATATATATATATATATATATATATATATATATATATATATATATATATATATATATATATATATATAGACAGACCGACCGACAGACAGACAGAGCTATAAGGAAAAGACATGCACTGTTCTTTGATTTGATCATGTAATGAGGTAAAGGCTTTGGACAATACTATGACGACTGAGAAGGTCAACGGTAGAAAATGGAGAGGCAGACCGAGAGAGATGATGACGGACGGACTGCGACGGTGGCGCGGAGGGATATCATTGGTGGAACTGATCCAGAGGACAACGGACGAGATATGTGAAGATACATAAACGCCTACACTAGTCGGCAGGGCACAAGATGCACTAAAGGCTTTGCCACGCATGCTCCTTTCCGTCTTAGTGGTCTTAGGGTTCCCATACTTATTGGTGGTATCTGCGACAATCTGATTAACACGCTGATTAACTATAACTTGTAACTGCTTATAGTGTCTGCCTCGCGCCCTGAAAGTCTTCTGTTCGAATCACAGACTTCCTCCTCGATAGACGATAACAGCTTTTAAGCAGATCCCCAAAATTGTCACTGGAAGTCCGGGCGTTGTCATTGTCGGCAGTGAAGTCTTTGGTGTCGACTCTAAACCTTACCGTGTGCGACAAACCAGTTCGCATGCACTGTCCTGCTGTTCTGTCGTCTCTCCAATGATAGTGTTGTATAATGCTGTGCGCAAGGGAATCACCGTCCATGGGGATAGCGAGGATGACCACCAAAGCCCTGGAATTACTGTACAGAGCATGTGTTGCCCATGCAGCATGATACCCCTTCGGCCTGCCTTTCATGCGCCAACAGAAAGGTAACACCAGTTCACTTGGAACAAAACATGCTGTCAGATCAGAAAAGCAGTATAGTCTGCCTGCCTACCTGCTGGGGCTTTACTTGTAGACCATTTGCCAACCAGGGTAAACGGCTTTATTCAGGTTGCAATTCGTCTTTCTAGGATACGGTTAGAATCCTTCCAAATGCAAGTACGCTTCTCTGTGCGAAGCCGTTGGCATAGTGTGGGATTTCAGGTTTGGTTTACACCGTCCTTTTCTTTTTCTTCTTCTTCTTCTTCTTCTTCCTCTTCCTCTTCATCCTCCTCTTCTTCTTCTTCTTCTTCTTCTTCTTCTTCTTCTTCTTCTTCTTCTTCTTCTTCTTCTTCTTCTTCTTCTTCTTCTTCTTCTTCTTCTTCTTCTTCTTCTTCTTCTTCTTCCTCTTCTTTCTTCTTCTGCTCTGCTGCTGCTGCTGCTCCTCCTCCTCCTTCGCGATTGGTTTCGTATGCTCAGATCAGACATCAAGTGGGTTGCCTCTATGAACTCGCATGTCGGTAACAGGTTTCATGGTTCCCCATAGCTTGGTCTGCACACCTTGCTCTTGAGGCCAGGTGTACACACCGTCCAACATTCGGTGTTCGCTACCTTGTAAGTTAGATGATATAATCTATCAGTCTGCACTATCTCACTGATCCCGCTATAGCTCAGCCACATTCGCCTTATCGAAAATAGAGGGATGCCTCGATTGGCAACAGCAGTTAGACTAGCAACTGCTCGTTACCCAGCACACACTCAAGTCCCTAGCAGAAACCTCTCTTGATCTGACCGTTATTAAGCGATTTTGCACGTAGCTAAACTTAGTAAGAGTAAATACTTCCCCAGAAATACAGCCGAACGTTTCGACCAGAGTTCCTATCAGCAGACAATACAACAAACTAATGAAACAACCGACATGATCAACAACACAGAACCATAATAAATTGGAGACAGTAAGGATAAGAGGAAGTATTACGAATCCAAATAAATATATTATTAGGAATTGGTTAATTACAAATGGGTTGAAGATGTCGAAGCCAGCCTCTACTGTTACATCAAGATGTTTGCAAGTGGGACATAAATGATACGTGTAATAATGTAGATTCGTGAAAATAGGATGCCCTTGACGGCGCTGCCTTGAAGGAAGTCGTGACTGCAGATAGGTTGAAAGCTGAGCGTCTTAAAACCACGAGTTCAAAAAATAAAGATGATTAAAAAAAATAAAGATGATTGGCGGTGTAGTTTTGAACAACAACCTGTAATTGCGCGTGCAGATCACATGTGCCCAGCGGTCAATGTAATCAGCCAACGGGGCACAGAAAGCCAAGGTCTGTGTCAAGTTAACCGTCCATAAACCCGGTCAGCAAATCGCAGAGAGCAGGCTCCTCGTCTGTCGTGGATTTTGTCTGTAGTAGTATTTGTTTTATACCTGAAGCATCAACGTTAATGGGATGATCCTCAATCAAGTTGAATCGTTGAAGCCAGTGGTCTCCAACCTCGGGACCTAAAGCAGTTTTGAAACTGAGTGCATTCGTACTTGTAATAATCAGGATTTTCAGCTTCTATAGTCAGGAAAACAAAACCGCGCTGTCAGCTTGATGAGGAGAGTGGTCTAAGTTGTGTCTGGTCCAACATCAGATCAGCACTAGTAGACAAGACAATCAGTGTAAACCAAAACAGTATCAAATATTGCATTGATGTCTGGATACTAAATTACTAGTTGTTGGTGATTTTGAATGTTTTATCTGACACTTTGATTTATATGCGCGTTTTTTTTCATTCAAGTTCTTGTTAAAGTACGTGGCATTCACTTTTTAATCACACCTTTTTTATGTTGGTGTTTTACGAATATCACTTTTTGTATGCAGACTGTTGGTTCCTTGTTTCTTAGGCAGATGCACTCTGACCTTGAAGGAAGATCCCAGTTAGTCGACCCTTATGACGTCATTGAGGAGATATTGGGTCTGTTGTATTTCCTCCCCCCCCATGCCCCTCCCCCTCAACGGCCCCGGAACCCACGCGGGAAACAGCATGGACTGTAGAATCATATATATACCCGAAGAGGCGGCATCTGTTGCATGGGTATTGCGAACGCATTTCGTAATTCCGTGGTGCTGGGTTCGATACCAACAGCGGGCCGTTTGACAGATCGCCCAGTGTTAGTTTCAAAGGACACACAGTTGACTTTATACTGGGAGAGAGGAGCGGGTGGCCGATCGGTTAATAACTTAGGATTCTCGTGCGGGAGATCAGGGTTCGAATCCTCAGTATGGTTATGTTTTTTGTTTTGTTTTCCGTCGGAGATTAAAATTAAAAAAAGGAAAAAATGTGGACTTCGTGGCAGAGCTTCAGGAATAAGCAACTTCCGCAGATCTGATCTAATTGGGATCACTGTTCTACAATATTTTCATCACGCAATCTGTACCCAAACATGTCACCGTGCTCCACCCCCACCCCCTCGCCCATTTTTGTGTTCTATAAAACGTGGCTAGAGCATGTTCTAAAAGTGCAGAGAAACATTAATCTGATGATCTAATCCTACCCCTCATCACTGCCCCTTCTCAAAGTAAAGAAACTCTAAGCTGTGCTGCAAGAGTACAAGCTGTCGGCTTAATTCGAAGTTATTTATAGGTGTCAGAAGTGCGACCTCTCGTGTCCTGTAATGAGGAGGGTCGTTGGCTTAATTTGTAGTTATTTGAGGATGTCGTGATGTATACTTTGTTGTTTTGTAGATCAAAGATGTTTAAAACTGTTTAAAATCTGTTTGGCAACGAATTCGGGCTAAAGAGCTTATAGGGGGAGAGTAATAGCCTGGGAAGAGAAAATGCAACATGGAAAATAATGTTTGTGCACGGCAGACCAGACTTTTTTTTTTTTTTTAAGCTTGGGTTGGCAGCGTTTCTAGATGGAAAGCTCAGACATACAGGCAAACAGAGCGCTGCTCTTGTGACCCATCAGCTTCTGCAGCATGCTTTGCTCAAAACGTATTGGCGTTGTCTTTCCATTGGAAAGGGCAACAGTCTCTGCAGCAGGTATGTGAAACTAAGGGTTCGCCACTTTAGTTCACCGTTGTGTTGTCGTGAGGGCTACACGCGACAACTAATGGATGTATCCTGGGCGCGGGCCGCAGGTGTGCTTGCCAAGGGCCGCATACGGTCTGTGTCAAACATTCCTGCTCGATAGTCCTGCCTTTACTCTGTGCTATGGCGTTGTACTCGCTGTTGCCATGGGTTGTTTTTCTGATGCCTCACTGTGGCACAGTTTAACACTGCCCATAGGTAAGATGAAACGGTGCCCCCAACAACAACAACAACAAGTATTTTAACTCATCCAGTATTAAGCAACGAGCCATTTGTTTGTTGCTTTCTACTTATGTTTTACATTCACTCAGCTCTTGATGTCATATCCAAATCTTGCACTAACCCAGTCGGTTGCAGTTGCATCTTAAAGTAAAGAGGTGCCTCGGAATTCGAACATAATAATTCTTTCGAAGACTGCGTTCGAATTCCAAATCTTTCGAGATCCAATGAACATTTTCCAATTGAAAATAATGGCAACCAAATTAATCCATTCCTGTGTCCAACAAACTCTCTCTCTCTCTCTCTCTCTCTCTCTCTCTCTCTCTCTCTCTCTCTCTCTCTCTCTCTCTCTCTCTCTCTCTCTCTCTCTCTCTCTCTCTCTCTCTCTCTCTCTCACACACACATATACACAATCCTGTTAATACAGTACACTGTAAATATAGTAACACATATTTATCTTATTAAAATAAAACATTTAAAAACAAAGAAATTAAAATGTTGCATTTATTGTACCCTGATTTAAAATTTAAAAAAAAATGATAACACAGAAGTAGGTGGATGATTATGGTGCTTATTGTTTGGAAGAGGAGTCACTTTCCATGAAAACATTAGGAATCCTTTCTGATGTTTCATATAGTAGCCTTTCACATCTTGTAGAGGGTTTGGTTGAAAAGGGGGGGGGAGGGGGGTAGTAACTACTTTTTGTTGGCAGCCAGTGTTCCAAAGTTGTCGGTGTTGGTGGCCATTTTTTTTTTTTTTAATAGTGTTTATAGAATGTTCTACAATAAGTCGAGAAGGTCAGCTTTCTGGCACCTAGTTTTTTCGCAAATGGCTCAGTCTTTCTACGCCGAGACTGTCGCATGAAGTATGAATACTGTATCTCTGTCGATGGTCCCCAGGGATCTCGTAAACCGAACTCATGAACCGAACGATGCCGCCATACAACGAACCCGTGAGTGACTTAACAACCCCGCAACGGAGACTTCTTGACACCTAAACCGTGGTAACATGGAATACCACACAAGACTATAACAATGTTAACAATAACAATAAAATAACTATAACAAGATATAACAATGTTCTTTCTGATTTCTTTGTGCTTCTAATTTAACGATGTTTCCAATTTCACGCGGTTTCTAATTCCACGTGGTTTCTAATTTCACGTGGTTTCGAACATCACATCACATCACATCACATCACATGAACCATGGCTACATCCAATGCCACATAAGACCAGCAGATCAATGGAAATGAACGATATAGAAATAGCGGTGTGATTTCGAATTTCAAATGGTTTCTAATTTCATGTAATTTTTAAGTTCACATGGTTTCTCATTTCCCGTGATCTTTAATTGCACATGGTTTTTAACTGTGTGGGTTTTTCTCTCATTGTAGGCGAACACCACCTGAGCCATGATAACATGGAGTACCACCTACAGCTGGAGCTGTGGCGAGGCAATGTGGCCGGTGCCTTGCAGATCGCCCGGCAGAGAAATGAGCTGTCTGACTGGATAGTTTCCATGGCACCTCTCGGTAGGTCAAAGTGTAACGTATGTCTCTCTGTCTGTCTGTCTGTCTGACTGGATAGTTTCCATGGCACCCCTCGGTAGGTGGAAGTTTAACGTATGTCTCTGTGTCTGTCTGTCTGACTGGATAGTTTCCATGGCACCTCTCGGTAGGTCAAAGTGTAACGTATATCTCTGTGTCTGTCTGACTAGATAGTTTCCATGGCACCTCTCGGTAGGTGGAAGTGTAACGTATGTCTCTGTGTCTGTCTGTCTGACTGGATAGTTTCCATGGCACCTCTCGGTAGGTCAAAGTGTAACGTATATCTCTGTGTCTGTCTGTCTGTCCGTCCTCTGTCTGACTGGATAGTTTCCATGGCACCTCTCGGTAGGTCAAAGTGTAACGTATGTATGTCTGTCTGTCTGTCTGTCTGTCTGTCTGTCTGTCTGTCTGTCTGTCTGTCTGTCTGTCTGTCTGTCTGTCTGTCTGTCTGTCTGTCTGTCTGTCAGTTTCAATAGCACATCTCGGTAGGTGGAAGTGTAACGTATGTCTCTCTGTCTGTCTTTTTGTCTGTCCGTCCTCTGTCTGACTGGATAGTTTCCATGGCACCTCTCGGTAGGTCAAAGTGTAACGTATGTCTCTCTGTCTGTCTGTCTGTCCGTCCTCTGTCTGACTGGATAGTTTCCATGGCACCTCTTGGTAGGTCAATGTGTAACGTATTTCTCTGTGTCTGTCTGTCTGTCCGTCCTCTGTCTGACTGGATAGTTTCCATGGCACCTCTCGGTAGGTCAAAGTGTAACATATTTCTATGTGTCTGTCTGTCTGTCTGTCCTCTGTCAGTTTCAATAGCATTTCTCGGTAGGTGGAAGTGTAACGTATGTCACTCTGTCTGTCTGTCTATCTGTCTGTCTGTCCGTCTGTCCGTCCTCTGTCTGACTGGATAGTTTCCATGGCACCTCTAGGTAGGTCGAAGTGTAACGCATGTCTCTCTGTCTGTCCGTCCGTCCGCCCTCTGTCTAACTGGATAGTTTCCATGGCACCTCTCGGTAGGTCAAAGTGTAACGTATTTCTCTGTGTCTGTCTCTCTGTGTCTGTCTGTCCTCTGTCAGTTTCAATAGCACATCTCGGTAGGTGGAAGTGTAACGTATGTCTCTCTGTCTTTTTGTCTGTCCGTCCTCTGTTTGACTGGATAGTTTCAATAGCACCTCTCGGTAGGTGGAAGTGTAACGTATATCTATGTGTCTGTCTGTCTGTCCTCTGTCAGTTTCAATAGCACCTCTCGGTAGGTGGAAGTGTAACGTATGTCCCTGTGTCTGTCTGTCCGTCCTCTGTCTGACTGGATAGTTTCCATAGCACCTCTCGGTAGGTGGAAGTGTAACGTATATCTATGTGTCTGTCTGTCTGTCCTCTGTCAGTTTCAATAGCACCTCTCGGTAGGTGGAAGTATAACGTATGTCCCTGTGTCTGTCCGTCCTCGTTCATTTTCCATGACAGCTCTCGGTAGGTGAAAGTGTAACGTCTTTGTGTCTCTGTGTCTGTCTGTCCGTCCTCTGTTTGACTGGATAGTTTCCATGGCACATCTCGGTAGGCGGAAGTGTAACGTGTGTCTTTGTGTCTGTCTGTCTGTCTGTCCGTTCTCGATCAGACTGGATAGTTTCCATGGCACCTCTCGGTGTGTGGAAGTATAACGTATGTCTTTTTTTTTTCATGTCTGTCTCTGTATGTTTGTCTGTCAGTTTTCATGTAACATCTGACTAGATAGTTTCTCTGGCACCTGGAGGTAAATAGAAATGTTATCTGTGTCTGTCTATCTGTGTGACTGGATGTTTTCCTTGGCACCTTTGGGTAGGCATAAAAATAACGTCTGATGTCTCTGCCTTTCTTTGTGTCTATTTGTGGTCAATGTGTGTCTGACTTGATAGTTTATCTGGCACCATTCGGTAGGTGAAGATAAAATGTCTGTCTGTTAGGACAGTGGCACCTGTCTGTCAGTTTCCATGGCACTTGCACCTCTCGGTAGATAGACAGGTAACAGCTCTCTTTCTTACGTTTTGTGTAGGTGTGACTTGTTTTGTGTGTGTGTGTCTGTGTCTGTCTGTCCTGATTCTTTCCATAGCACCTCTGCGGAGGTACTCATGTAATGTCTGTCTTTCTTCGCATGTCTGCATTTTCTGTCTGCCTTTTTGTCTAACTACATAGAAGTAACGTTTGTCTTTGTGTGTGTGTGAGTACATGCGTGCACGCGAACGTATGTGTGTGTGTGTTTTTTTTGTGTGTGTGTTTCTGTTTCTTTATGTGTTTATATGTCTGTGAGTTTGTGTGTGTGTCTGGCAATATAATTTCTCTGGTGCTTCTTGATAGGTAGAAATGTAACGTCTCTCTCTCTCTCTCTCTCTCTCTCTCTCTCTCTCTCTCTCTCTCTCTCTCTCTCTCTCTCTCTCTCTCTCTCTCTCTCAGTGTTTGCGTGTGTTTGTCTGGTTGTGCCTGTGTCTGACTAGATAGTTTCTAGGGCACCTCTCGGTAGGCAAAAATGAACGTCTATGTTTTTGTCTACTGGATGATTTCCGTTGCACCTGCCTGTAAGTAGAAAGAAAACAAGAGGCTGCGGAAATAGCGATACATTAGAGGGCTTAGCCAGCTGTCTGTTTATATCAGCTTAGTAATTAAGACGCAAACAGGAAAACAACAACAGCAGCAGTGGATGTTTGACCCAGTGCTCTCGTCCCCCGTCCCAACTCGGCCTTCCCTGGCGTCTCCCCGGGCTAGGGACATCTGACTTTTGGGGAGACCTCATTAAGGGCCATCAGCGGAACCTTTCCGCTAATGAAATCATCTGTGTTTACGGCCTGTGCTGCAGGCATGTTTGTTGCTCTGTGTTTCCCCAGGCTTATTGGACTGGATGGTTTTCTGGTCGTTTCCACCAGTTATCGTTGCGTCTTTGTTATATCATTCTGACCACCTTGTCGTCATCATCACAATCGCAGTCACATTTTTCTTTCTTTCTTTCTTTCTTTCTTTCTTTCTTTCTTTCTTTCTTTCTTTCTTTCTTTCTTTCTTTCTTTCTTTCTTTCTTTCTTTCTTTCTTTCTTTCTTTCTTTCTTTCTTTCTTTCTTTCTTTCTTTCTTTCTTTCTTTCTTTCTTTCTTTCTTTCTTTCTCTCTCTCTTTCTTTCTTTCTTTCTTTCCTTCTTTTTTTCTTTCTTTCTTTCTTTCTTTCTTTCTTTCTTTCTTTCTTTCTTTCTTTCTTTCTTTCTTTCTTTCTTTCTTTCTTTCTTTCTTTCTTTCTTTCTTCTTCTTCTTCTTCTTCTTCTTCTTCTTCTTCTTCTTCTTCTTCTTCTTCTTCTTCTTCTTCTTCTTCTTCTCCTGCTGCTGCTGCTTCTTCTGCTGCTTTTTCAGCTTCTTCTTCTTCTTCTCTTGCTGCTTCTTCTTCTGCTGCTTTTTCAGCTTCTTCTTCTCCCTCTCCTGACCCTCTCCCCCCTCCCCAGCGAAACACTGGTCCCCTTTAACTAACGCACTTTGAGTGGTCCTATCCTTTGTTGTCGCATATAGCTCACCTTATGTCATCACCGTGTGTTTAAGTACACTGCTTCCCTTCTCCATATGTATGCTTCAGCTTGTGTCTGCCTGTTCTGGTGCTGCCACTACATTTTATGCGCTTGCCTTGCTATGACTTAACCTAGTTTTGCGCCCTTCTAAATTAGTTTATGTATGTCTTCCATTTGTCTCGAACTCCTAACATAGAGATACACCGTTGACATTGTTGGGGCATTTTAGGACTTCTCCCTTGGCCAACAAAAAGACGCGGGAAGATCTTTGAACGGAATATATTCTAGATCTAGTTTATCGGAAATCCCATGTTGTCTCCCTGTGAAATCTAATCCAGACATTTTCACACGTGAAGTTGATAGTCGGGTCATTGATGTTGCTTTTTGGTGTACGACAAGACCTCATCATACACCGCATACTCGTCCTCCCTCCCCTCCCATTTTATTCCCCTGCCTCTTGCTCTTCTCTTTGGACGTCGTCATCCTCCTTTTCTCCCTTCTGCTATCGTGTCACCATCCTCCCCCTCCTCTTTCATCGTCGTCCTGTTCTTTCTCTTTTGTCATAGTCATCCTCCCTTTCTCTACCTCTTTCTCGTCATCCTCCTCCTCCTCGAGGTCTTTTATGAGTTTTTTTTCTGCCAATTTTGGGAGACTGAACTGGGTTGCTGCCCCAGCAGGCGAGCACACTGACTGGTTTGCCAGCGTAATCCATTATGTTAACTCTTGTTGTCTCAAGCATGAATTACTTTAACCCCGTTTTATCCCCAGGAGTTTAGCTAGAAAGAGATGTTTACTTTAACCTGAAAGACATGATGGTACAGAAGTAAAAAGTAAAGAAACTGTTCGCACGCTTCCAGGTGGATTGCGTGTATAGGGCTAGATCTATATTATATAGACCAATCAGCTCTTGCTGGGTAATGGGATTAGTTTTCCCTCCGGCCCACTTTACTTAAAGTTATTTCAAGAGAAATGTCTCAAACAGCTCAAGATGCCTATTTGTCCATCAGTATACCACCAGAGTCGGCTCTGTGGCTTAGTCGATGTGAACGCTTCGTAATGTCGGGATGCCGGGCTCGATCCCAGCTGCGGGCCATGCATCTTGCGTTGGTTTCGGCAGTGGAATCAGGGGGCCGACCGTCCAGGGAGCAGTGGCAAACTACTGGACGTAAATTTGCCTAGAGAAACCACACAACGCCAGGGGCTGCTGAGGTTGGTTCTGCAACGTCCTGTAAAGGATACGCAACTAACCTATACCACCAGACGTTTTCTTCAGTTATCGCTGGTCATGCATTTCATCCACCATGAGCCATAAACTATTATATCAGCTCAAGGACTCATATAGAGGCCGCAAGAAGTTGGGGAAGACCGAGAAGAATATGGACTGAAGGAGTCACTGACACCTTGAGACTGCATAACATCACGGAATATCAAGCGACTGAGCTGGGACAGGCTCGGCTTCCTATCGTCTGATGAACTGCGATGCCTAGCGGCATAAGTAGATATTAACAGAAGAAGACGAAGAACTCGTTTGTTTTCCCAAAACTTATTTGTCAAAGCTACTCAATGACTCCGTCTCTCTCTCTCTCTCTCTCTCTCTCTCTCTCTCTCTCTCTCTCTCTCTCTCTCTCTCTCTCTCTCTGCCTCTTTCTGCAGCTGTCTATCTTTTTATGTCTCTCTCTCTGTGCCTCTCTGTATCTCTGCATCTCTCTGTGTCCACGTGTTGTTTGGCAGCTCTTCCGAGAAAGGACAGTCTCTTGCGAGATCTGTTCTAGGGTCTGTTAAAACGTCATCATTGAGTGTCCTCTGTTGCAGCGTCCCACGACCTCTGGGAAGCTGTGAGCGCCGAATACGCTGAGCAGCTGGAGGACGATGGTCAGTATCACAAGGCGGTCACCTACCTACTGGCTGCCAACAAGATCCACCAGGCCATCGACTTGTTCCGGAGACACAAATTGTTTAAGTAAGTCATGTCTGCTGGTCACTCTTGTCTTCTTTAACTCTGTCTGTCTGTCAGTCATTCTCTTTATCTGTCTGTCTGTCAGTCATTGTCTTTATCATATCTGTATCAGCCAGTCTGCCTGTCAGTCATTCTGTCTGTCTTCATATCAGCCAGTCATTCTGCATGTCTTCTTATCTGTCAGTCAGTCATTCTGTCTGTATCCCATTAGCCAGTATGCCTGTCAGTCATTCTGTATTTCTTTATATGGGTTAGTCCGAATATCAGTCATTAACTCTGTCTTCATATCAGCCAGTCTGCCTGTCAGTTATTCTGTCTGTCACGCTATTAGTCTTATTTTCATTGTCACTGCCAGTGGCTTTTAGATATATATAGAGAAAACGTGCACATGTGTGCACACGTGCACACATACAAGTGTGGTGGCTAGATACCTGTGTGCAGATGTGAAGGTCCGCATGAAGCCAAATTGTTTTCCAGATTAGTTTGGCACCATGGTTAACCCAGCCTTAAATGGGTGCGAGGTAAAATCCTGGGAAATAAAGGTGGCCAGCATGAAGTTGACCACATCACCCATTGATGGTCGATTGGTGTGTAAAAATATGCGACTAGCCTCATACGCCTGATGTGCCACTAGCGTGCAAAGGCAGCTTTAATTGTTACTTTTAGAAACTCATAAAGAGAGGGCAAATATATATTTATACACACATAAGGTTGGGGAGGGGGGATATATTTATACTCACACATAGAAATAGGGGGAGGGGAATATATTTATGCACACGCATAAAAAGAGGGGGAAATTTTTTTATACAGAGAGGGGGTGGGGTATATATTTATACACACGCATATAGAGAGAGAGAGAGGAACATATATTTCTACACACACATAGAGAGAGCAGAGGAAAATATATTTATACGGAGAGAGAGAGGGGAAACAATATATTTATGCACACACACACACACACAGAGAGAGAGAGAGAGAGAGAGAGAGAGAGAGGTGAATATATTTATACAGAGAGAGAGAGGAAAAATATATTTATACAGAGAGAGAGAGAGGTGAATATATTATATTTATACAGAGAAAGAGAGAGGACTAATATATTTATATACACACACACACAGAGAGAGAGAGAGAGAGAAAGAGAGAGGTGAATATATTCATACAGACTCTTGGGGGTTGGGGGAGCTGGGACAGGGTATGAGAGATAGAATTGAATCCACAGAAGTGTACAACTGTTGATAATGTCGTGCTGTTTTTGGAGAATACTTAGTAGTCTTGGTTTTAACCTGGGTCAGACGTCAGATGTCTGCTTTGATTTTATTACCATTACATTTTATTTTTGTTCTGTTGTTTGTTCCCAAACGGTTGTTGCTTCAGCTGTGTTTGATCTCATAGTTTGTGTACTTTAGGGCAGCAGTCTCAGAGTTAAAATACAGTAAAACTTTGCTAACTCAAACTTGATTAATAAGGCACTCAGTTAACCTGAAAACATTTTGGTCACAGTAGGGATCTGTTGATTTGAGTGGCCTCTTTGTATGAATTTTGTTAGCACACACTTGATTTTGTCAGTCCCTTTGAATTCATGTTGATGAGGTTACACAGTAATACATTTACAAGACATATAATGTGTTGAGGTAATAGCTGGAGTAGAATGGATTAAAAAACATAAATGGGATATTAGACATTAACCCTTTCATCATAAGACCCCCGCCCCTCTTTCCCAATAGCTTTTTCAAAGCTAGGATGACTTAACATTTTTCCGTAAGCCTTGGTAGCAGAGGTGCAGAGGTTGCAGAGCCACAGCAAGGGTAACCCAATACATATTTGTTACTGCCTTTATATATCTGTTTATATTTAGAAAACAAAAATAGCACGTGTAGAAAAATAAATTTAAAACTTTATTAGTTACCTCTTTAACAAAAGTATTTACCAAAATTTTGTATCTGGCATTCCAAATAACACGTTTTTGTTAGTGTTGCCAGCGTGAAAGGGTTAAAGAAACAGATATATGAGGATATGTTGCTGGCTCCATTCCCTCTTCCGAGACAATAGTTTTATATTGTGCTGTGAGGAGACATTGAAATAATCCCAGCCCATGGTAATGGTGAGTGTAACTAGCTAGACACCCATCAGCTTTAAGAAGAGCCTTTCACAGTTAAAGCATGGGATTTCAGGACCGTTGTTGCCATGTATTTAGTGTGGTTCTTCTCAGATGCTGACCTCTCAGCT
The DNA here is from genome assembly GCA_905116865.2 of Candidula unifasciata. NCBI lineage: Eukaryota > Metazoa > Mollusca > Gastropoda > Stylommatophora > Geomitridae > Candidula > Candidula unifasciata. The sequence goes on from CAJHNH020003746.1 coordinate 450,163, forward strand.
GTTCTGCAGTAGAGAAAGCAATAAACACTTAGCAAGCCCTTTGGTACTGACAGGAAGAGTTGGGGAATGAGCATATACTGAGTGTTTTAAAATTGTTATTGTGCTGGTGAAGTAAAAGTAAAGAACCCTTTTCATCGGGCATATGATGCTAGACTCATATTTGTATAGAACAGGTGGCACTCAGTGGGTGATGTGGTCGCAACAAACTGGCTGCCTCCACTTCCTAGGACTTTACCTCATACCCATTTGAGGTAGGGTTGATGTGGAAGCCAAGGCCAGCTCTACAAAATTAAAGAAAAATAATATGTGACAGTGTGTATTCAAGCCCAAGAGCTTCAGGGCAGCAGGCAAGCAGTTAACTACTCTGTGGTGCATTCTCTGATAACATAAAGCTAAGTAATGTAGGTTACAGACTCTTCTTATGTGCTAGCTCCCCCTTTTCTTTCACTGTAGAATTTAGACAGACAAATAGTGAACTGGAAGGAGGAGGGCTAGATCTATGTTTCTGTCATCTTTGAAACAAAACATTTAATATTTTAATTACCTTTTCATCTCACTAATAAATTATTTTTTATCAAATTGTATCACACTGTTTTTGGCTAATAGAAACAGTGTTATTTTATTACCTTACCATCTCACTAACAAGTAATGTCTCTTACGTTTATTACTTTGACTATCTCACTAACAAGTAATGTCTTTTATTTTATTAGGTTACCAACCGCTTAACAAGTAATGCCTCTTTGTTTATTAGCTCACCATCTCCCTAACAAGGACTGACACTATTTTATTACCTTACCATCTCATTAACAAAGTAATGTCTCTTACGTTTATTAGCTCACCATCTCCCTAACAAGGAATGACACTATTTTATTACCTTACCATTTCACTAGCAAGCAATGCCTGCAGAATATTTTTTATTGCTGGCCACATGCAGCCCGTGGGCAGCATGCTTGATATGCCTACTGAAGCATGTATCACTAACAAGTGCTGCTGTTATGTTGACAGAGAAGCGGTCCTTTTGGCTAGGATACGTCTGTCGCCAGTAGATCCCATCCTGGAAGACTTGTACACTGAGTGGGGACAGAACCTCATGAGGGACGGACAGTATGAACTTGCTGCCAAATGGTCAGTATTCGTCTTTCTGTTATCCTTTGTTTTAGATCAGTGCTTCCCAGTGTCCTGAAACCTGAAGACACATCTTATTTTCAAAGATGTTTCAATTCCAATTGATTATTTGTATTATTGCCTTTCCTTCCAGAATGGGAGCAGAGGCGGATCACAGATGTAAAAAAGCAAATCAAATCATAGGACAGATGTGACCAGTTTTGCGCAACAAACATGTAACAATTGACACACACAAAAGCACTTTTAGACAGTTTTTTTTTTATAACTAACACTCCCAGTGCCAAACATGGACATTAACAGCAAAAGAAAATTCAGAACAACAGAAATGAAATATCTGTGACGAATCCTAAATGTAACTAGAAGAGAAAAGATAAAAAACGACGCTGTCGGGAAAGAAGGTTGTATGGAAGCTATACTAAACTGCATCAAAAGACAACAGATCAAACAGCGTGCCATGAACCCAATCGGTTTTTTAAAGTCATACTGAAGATATTTCATTTATAAGTATTAGCATTGCAATAAGAGATTGCATTCTAAAGTTGAGGTTTTGGTAAATGTTATCATGGATCCTTTAAATTAGTTCCATTTTACTCCTTGTGGGTCTGGGGCCGGGCCCAACTGTGGGGGAGAACAAGAATAAACCTATTGTTTCCTCAACAACTCGATTCAGTTTCTTTATCATATTTGGGGGGGGGGGGAGGGGCTGCGTGGTTTCAAAGCGTAGCATCTGCCTCAGGTGCTAGAGGTCCCGGGTTCAAGCCCCTGTCAAGGCTGGGCTTCTAGTAATTTTCTCTGGTCTCTGGGTAGTGAGATAGGGTGCCCGTGTGTATTGTTGCGCACGTAAAAAATCCGTTGGCAGTTGAAAAATTTGGAGTTTGAAATCTATCCAAAGTATTTCAGGATCCTGGCTGATGCTACAGAGTTCTTTCACTGCGCTGAGATTTTTTCAGCGCTGGCTTGAGTCAGAAGTAGAACGGAGCACTTATGGGTTACCCCTTGTGCCTTGATGTTGATCCGTCGTCTAAACCAACCAGACCATCATCTTAAGCAGTGACAGTCTAAGTTTCATTTGCCTTATTAGGATGCAGCTTTTATCTGTGTCAAGGAGGACTGCCTCATTTGTTTTTCTATGTTCTTCATTCTGTTTTCTTTCAAAAACCACATTTTTGAATATGTTTGCTAATTGTTCATGTCTCACATGCAGATAATAACACAGGCTGTCAGTAGCACTGTATCACTCTATTTCTTGTTGCAGTTGACATCCTTTGTCCATAATGGTTCTTGGGCCTATTGGGGGGGGGGGGGGGGGGGTGGATAGAACCAGTGCTTCCCTATCAAGCATGTCTTAAAAGGTAAATTAATGGTTTGCTGAAGTCAAACATGTTGCTCAAAAAGGCACAGATATCGCAGCATTGCTGTAAACCACAACACAGCATGTCAGCGACACTTTTGAGAAATATTTTTATTAGTGAGCATCATCTGCATATTGCCATTGCCACTACATATTGTTATTGTCGTCATGGTTAAACAGCTATCTGGCAATGCGGCACATACAAGAGGCAGAAAAAGCCCTGGCCAAAAGACACGACCAATCCTCTTTGAAAACCACTTGTCACATGACACTGTTGGTCAGCGACAGGCAGCAGAGCCTGGTCTATGCCTACAAACTGTTCAGCCAATACCTAATGATGGGCCAGTGGCAGGAGGCTTTGAACTTCTCACAGGAAAATGAGACTTTTAAGGTAAGAAAATATTTAGTGTGTGAGGGAAACAAAATTGAATCTTAGTTGGTGAGAAAATGTTTTTTTTTGGGGGGGGGGGGGGGGCGCTTTAAAAGGGAAGAAAATATTTCATCATGTGAGAGGAGGGTGGATCTTTCCGGGGGGGGGGGGGGGGGGGGGGGGGGGGGGGTTATAAATCTTGCATAGTGTAAAGACATTTGTTAAGCCATCATGGTGGGAAAAAATGTGTGCATCTTTCATGGTGAGTAAATTTGTAGATTTACTGGGTGAAAAATTGTATGAATTTATCATGTTGAGGAAAAGATACTTAAATCAACTTGTCACAGATATAAGCCACTATCATTATAGATTTGATGTTGTTGTTATGTATGCATATATGTGGGCACCCCCATGCTTTATTATTTCTACATTTAACGTCTTTAATATGACACATCTTCCTTCTGATGTTATCGGGGTATCCTAGTATTAAAACATATCAAATTGCTTGAGGTTTGTCACATTTACTTTGATGTTGCAATTTGGATGGTCAGTTTTTCTTTGTAATTACCATTACTTCTGCTTTTTTTTCTGCTGTTCAAAGACCTTAGTGTTCACTTTTCGTTACAATTATATGCACCAATTCTCGCAGTTGTGTTTCATTTTCAGCACACTTCAGCATATCGCAGGTTGTTAACAATCTTCCCACCAACGGATATTCCTGGGTCTAATTATTATTTCACTGTACAAATCAAATAAATCGGATGATAGTATACATACCTGTCTAATGCCTTGTTTATTTTTTTTTGTTTAAAAGTTCCAACTTGATTGTCAGTCATATAAATACAGTCAAAATTTTGATTGTAAAAAATGTCCACGATACCATATGATAAATTCTCTCTTTTTAGTGCATTTGGGTATTGTATGCAAGATGTTGAGTAATAAAAGCTTCTGTTATAAAAAGTATTTTTAAAATGTTTTTTCAAATTTCAGATTCTGCAACCCATTCTGCTGACACATGAATTGCTGATTCAACATCTGACTGCACTGTGCCCTTCCACGAACTTCACCCAGAAGCCGGTGAGCCCAGAGATGTGTTCTAACTGGGGGAAGAAGGATATCTGCGGCAGTAAAACCCAACTCCCAGGTACAGATTGTAATATTTGTGTGTTGTGTTTGTTGGGATGCAGAGTTGCAGAACCACACACACCAGGGCCAGAGATATTACAAGTCAAGACCTACCTACACCTCTCTGGTGTCATTCTAGAAACAGTTTCTCAACCAGGAGCCTGGCCAGTATAGACAGGATCAGCACTTCCTTCAAAGTTGGAGCGCATTTATCTGAGGAGCTAGGAACCAATATTCTGCACCCAAATCTGTGATGTCTTCAAAATGGAATTGCACATAAAACTCTGATCCTGGAACAAGACCAAAGACCAGAAGTGGACAAACATTGAGGACTTTCTGCTGCAGTTTACAGCCGGTGAACGCGAAGAAGAAGAAGTGTTTGTTGTTTTATGTGTTTCTCTCTTTGCTTTCCTTAGGATATAAGTGTGTAGGGCAATCTCCAAGGAAAAAGTGGCCAAGCCTTTTGCCTCCTACCCTAAAAGTCATGGATTTATTTCATGCATATTTCGGTTGACAAGTGCAACGTTTACAGAGATCCCTGGGGATTGTCACCAGAGCTATGGAGTTCATGCTTTATGTGATGCTCTTGGTAGGGGCCTAGCTGTTCATTTGAGAGAGGCAGAGCCATATGGAATGAAACCTGGTGCAATGAAGTCAATCCTCATGCTTTAACTTTCATTATGATAAATGTACTGTTTTGGATCCTTTTTATGCTGTTGATATCTCCATAATTTTGTATACTAAATGACACTTGGTGAATGATGAAGACAGGCATCAGTAGTTTTTACTTCTGAGGACATTTCTCAGTACCTAGTTTAGATTTGGTTGAGACATCATCATTCAGCAGGTCCTTTACTGCATGTCACTCTCATCACGGCACGCCTGAAAGTATCTTTTTCTAGCCAATTCTCCAGCCCTGTGTGCTTTTATAGCCAGTGCCACCTCTGTGTCCTATATCCACATTCATGGAGGTCTGCCTCTGCTTCGTTTTCTGGAAACTGTACATCCAACACCATTCTCACCAGTTTAACCATTCTCGTGTTTAACATGGCCCAGAAACCTCAGCTTCTGGGGCAGGATGCTGTTTGCGAGCCAGTTCTGGGTCGACTAGGCCATTTATAAAAATTAACCTTGATGGGGTTTTTAACCCAAAACCTTTGAATGTCTGGCCACACATTGTTGCAGCTCTCATTAAATTCTTTATTATTTTTAATTCTGCAGCAACTCCTTATTTTCACTCAGAATTATCAATAACATTTAATTATAATTTTTTTTCTTTTCTGTATGCTTGTACACTATTTAATAGTTAACGTTAATATCAGTAGCTGTCCCCTATGTTCATGAACAATTACAGAATTCTTTCATGGAACTGTACGTTTCTCAGTTTCAGCAACACAATGTTTGGCTTTTGTGTGCACATGTTCTAGATTAGAAGCTGCACATACAGTAGATGGGACACTGTCACATACAGTAGATGGGACACTGTCACATACAGTAGATGGGACACTGTCACATACAGTAGATGGGACACTGTCACATACAGTAGATGGGACACTGTCACATCCAGTAGATGGGACACTGTCACATACAGTAGAAGGGACACTGTCACTTACAGTAGATGGGACACTGTCACACACAGTAGATGGGACACTGTCACATACAGTAGATGGGACACTGTCACATACAGTAGATGGGACACTGTCACAAACACAGTGCCAGATTACTCTGATTTGTTAATGTTTTTGTGCAAAATAAAACAAAAAGATGGATTTCATTTTTAAACAAATGTATTAAGCTTGAACTGTAGCAGTTTAGGCTATTACTAATTTATTGAAAAAATAAATATTTTCAGTATTTTATCATGTTTTTTTTTGTTTTTTTGTTTTATTTTACACAATTCAACGAATGAAACATTTTCTTAACACCCCCCCCCCCCCCCCCCTTTTCACCCGCCCAACCCTTTCCCCACACACTTTGCCATTTCAACTACAAGCTGTAATTGGTAGGCTGTAGTGTTTCACCTTCATAGCAATCACCAGAATCACAGATCATGTCTTTGTTCTTGACTCACCCCATTCATTTGACTAAGCCATCCCCTAAATTTATCTTTTTGCCTTCCCTTGGTTCTTTTTCATCAATCTTGCCAGTCATTACCAAATTTTATAGTCAGAAAAATACGCCAAATAAATTGTGCATCCTGTTAATTATGTCTTTTTTTTATCCCAAATTTACAAACCAGTTCTTTTCCTTGCTCTCTACTGCAGAATACCTCCTGGACAAGTCAGAAATGGATCCAGCAGTGCCATGGGAGCCATTTCTAATTGGGAAGCACACCTTCCCCCATCATGTTCTACAAGTCTGGCATCAGAGGTTGGACATCACCATGGTAACCCAGGAGCTGAAAGCCATGCATGCAGCAATTTCCCAGCTGGTGCCGAACCGGCAGTTAATGGTGGATCTGCCAGCAGTAAGTGGTTCTCCTGCTGACTTTGACAGCAAAGGCAGTTTGAAATAGGGAACTCTAAATTATCTGTTTCTTCTCCTCCTCCTACTCTTCCTCCTCCTCCTCTTCTTTTTCAGGATTCTGAGCTTCTTAGGTTCATTCCTGCAGATATCACATGCCTCCTTTCGTCTCTGTGATTGGCTTTTCCATTTCAGTTGGTAACTCTAATAGTTTGTAGGTCTGGCCGGATATGATCTTTCAACTGGCTTCTTGCTCTGCCTTGTGGATCTACTGCCATTCAACACCCTTGTGTTGACAAGTTTTACCATTGTCCCTGTATGCTCCATGCATTTCAGTGACAGTGATTAATGATTTAAATTGATTATATAAAATAAAATGTATGAATTAAATATAATTTTAAAACTATAAATTATATAGTTTCAGAACTGTCAGTTATATAGTTTCAGAACTGTCAGTTATATAGTTTCAGAACTGTCGGTTATATAGTTTCAAAACTAAATTATGTATTTTCAGTTCTAAAATTATTTCACTTTTAACAGTTATACGTGCAAGTTGGAGTACCACTAAATATTTAGGACGGAAGTTGAATACTTTTGACAGTAAATGCCTGAAGAAACTGATGAACATTTAATGGGATGAATTTTTTAAAAAGGCAATGGAATAAGAGAAATATTAAGACCTAGGCTGGTGTCAACAGTGCTAAGACAAAGAAAAGGATGGTATGTTATATTGACAGGATAAATTGATGGTAGACTACCAAAGTTTAATTTGGTGAGAGAATAGACAGTTTTATTGTGATGGAAAAAACTCAACAGCAGACTGCCAGAGTGGGGTTTCAGAAAGGAAAAAGGGGTAGGTGGGTTTATCATCTTAAGCATAAAGATTTAGGGCGTAGTGCTGCAGCTGAACTCTATCATCATCACCCTGTTCTGCATTGTATGTCTAGTCCCCCATTCTGTTCTGTCCTGTGCAGTCCTCTCCATATTGTGGATACAAATCCAGCACCTTTAGGCCTCTCTCAACAACATTACTCTTAGGGTTTTCCTTGGATGTCCTTATTTCCTTAGTCCATTTGATTCCCATTTCACTGCCTGTTTGTGGATTATTTTGTCTGTTTCTCCTCATGATGTGCCATCACCTTTTTAAATAGCCATAAAAAATTTTTTTAAAATAATAAATGTATTTTCCTCAGCTGTTTGTTCAAATCAGCGTGGATGTAACCCTCGGCTTCCTGGCCCTGCTGACCTCGGAAACATCCACAGCTATCGTCCACCTGGTGCAGGCACTGTCAACCCTTGATCAGGCCGGCCATGGGACAGCACTGCAGGCTTTGTGTCGTCTGATTCTGCCGCAAGGTACTGTATAACCATTATAATCATTATCTTCTTCTTCTTCCTCTTCTCCTCCTCCCTCTTCCTCCTATTAATTTCCCCCTCCTCCTTCCTCTTCTTCCTCCACCTTCTTCCACTTTCTCTTCTTTCACCTCCTCCTTCTTATTCTGCCTCATTCTACTAATGATCACATCCCTGATTTACACCAAGGCATAGAAGTGCTGAACCATATGAGCAGGGCTGTACTGGTCAAGACATATTGACACCTCTCCATGGCCATCTTAGAAACAGGCTTCTGGTCAACATATATGGGATTGACATTTCCTTTGAAATCAGAGCACATCTCCCTGAGAGGCAAAGAACCAACAGTCTGCACATAAGCCCGATCTGTAAAACAGATGCACATCAGGTCCTGCAACAAGACCAAAGTCAAGCAGAAATAGATGGACAGCCAGGACTTCCCGCCAGAGTTTACGTTTACAGTAGATGAAGAAGAAGAACATTTAAACAGCTGAGTTCTTGTAATAAAATGGAGAGTTTAGGATTTCCTCTTTAGTTCCATACCTTTGAATAGAGTGTTGACTTAGTAGGCTAGCATTCTCTTTTTAAAGGAATATGCAGTGGACAGTCTGATAAGACATTTTTTTGCAGTTTGTATGCACAGCCAACATGGGCATAGTGCTAAACTACACAGTTGAAGTCTGTGCATAGTGCTAAACTACACAGCTGAAGTCTGTGCATAGTGCTAAACTACACAGTTGAAGTCTGTGCATAGTGCTAAACTACACAGTTGAAGTCTGTGCATAGTACTAAACTACACAGTTGAAGTCTGTGCATAGTGCTAAACTACACAGTGAAGTCTGCATAGTACTAAACTACACAGTTGAAGTCTGTGCATAGTACTAAACTACACAGTGAAGTCTGTGCATAGTGCTAAACTACACAGTTGAAGTCTGTGCATAGTACTAAACTACACAGTTGAAGTCTGTGCATAGTACTAAACTACACAGTGAAGTCTGTGCATAGCACTAAACTACACAGTTACAGTTTGTGCATAGTGCTAAACTACACAGTGAAGTCTGTGCATAGTGCTAAACTACACAGTGAAGTCTGTGCATAGTGCTAAACTACACAGTGAAGTCTGTGCATAGTGCTAAACTACGCAGTGAAGTCTGTGCATAGTGCTAAACTACACAGTGAAGTCTGTGCATAGTGCTAAACTACACAGTTGAAGTTTGTGCAAAGTGCTAAACTACACAGTGAAGTCTGTGCATAGTGCTAAACTACGCAGTGATGTCTGTGCATAGTGCTAAACTACACAGTTGAAGTCTGTGCATAGTGCTAAACTACACAGTGAAGTCTGTGCATAGTGCTAAACTACACAGTTGAAGTCTGTGCATAGTACTATACTACACAGTGAAGTCTGTGCATAGTGCTAAACTACACAGTGAAGTCTGTGCATAGTGCTAAACTACACAGTTGAAGTTTGTGCATAGTGCTAAACTACACAGTGAAGTCTGTGCATAGTGCTAAACTACACAGTTGAAGTTTGTGCATAGTGCTAAACTACACAGTGAAGTCTGTGCATAGTACTAAACTACACAGTGAAGTCTGTGCATAGTGCTAAACTACGCAGTGAAGTCCGTGCATAGTGCTAAACTACACAGTTGAAGTTTGTGCATAGTGCTAAACTACACAGTGAAGTCTGTGCATAGTGCTAAACTACGCAGTGAAGTCTGTGCATAGTGCTAAACTACACAGTTGAAGTCTGTGCATAGTGCTAAACTACACAGTGAAGTCTGTGCATAGTGCTAAACTACACAGTGAAGTCTGTGCATAGTGCTAAACTACACAGTTGAAGTCTGTGCATAGTGCTAAACTACACAGTTGAAGTCTGTGCATAGCACTAAACTACACAGTTACAGTTTGTGCATAGTGCTAAACTACACAGTGAAGTCTGTGCATAGTGCTAAACTACACAGTTGAAGTCTGTGCATAGTGCTAAACTACACAGTTGAAGTCTGTGCGTAGTGCTAAACTACACAGTTGAAGTCTGTGCATAGTGCTAAACTACACAGTTACAGTTTGTGCATAGTGCTAAACTACACAGTTGAAGTTTGTGCATAGCACTAAACTACACAGTTGAAGTCTGTGCATAGTGCTAAACTACACAGTTGAAGTCTGTGCATAGCACTAAACTACACAGTTACAGTTTGTGCATAGTGCTAAACTACACAGTTGAAGTCTGTGCATTGCACTAAACTACACAGTTACAGTTTGTGCATAGTGCTAAACTACACAGTGAAGTCTGTGCATAGTGCTAAACTACACAGTTGAAGTCTGTGCATAGTGCTAAACTACACAGTGAAGTCTGTGCATAGTACTAAACTACACAGTGAAGTCTGCATATATGCTAAGTAAGAACTTGAAAAGAGATCAGTCCAGTCTAGAAGTGGAACTGATCTGTCACAGTGACAAACGTTTGCATAGGACACAAGCAGACACTGGTACAGTTACAAACAAGAATACATAAAATTGCTTATCTGTACGCTGAGGTCTCTTAGAAAATATTTGTAACAGTTTAGAGGGTACTGGGCAGGAAGAAAGATGGGATTTACAGGTTACAGCAAGAGTCATAAGTAACTTTTCATTTTATTTTATAGATAGAACTGTGTTGGATTTTAATGTCCTTACGGAAGAAGGAGCCCATTAGGCAGATAAGGCAAGGGCATATGCTAAGGTATTGAATGATTTGCTTGCCTTCCACAGTGATTCAAAGATACTACCCAACCCCATACATACAGTAATAAGTTATGTAATCACTGTTTTAGTCATTATCCTCCTTGCCACACCATAAGTGTCATCATTGGCCCTTTATGCTATTATAGATCACATAGGGCTCACAGTCATTTCTACCATTCGTTTTAATAGCTTGGATGGAATCCAGTCCTTTGACCTGTCTCATCATCCTTAGGATTTCTTTGGATGTCCTCACCTCCTCAGTGCGTTTTTCCCCATTTTAGTGCCCATTTAGTGATTTTCTGATCACTTCTCCTGAGGATGTGCCCATTGTATTGCCAACTATTCCAGCACAGACTGTATCATTCTCTACGTCATTTAACTCTTTGAGTACCAGATAGGAGACGCCAAATCGCATAAATAACCACTTGAAAGCCACGAGTCTAATACTTTAAAAAAAGGGATGACAGATTTTTCAGCATGTTTAAACCAACCACAGAAAGTAAGAGAAAACATGTCATGCTTGGTGGGATTCACAGAAGAGCTAATCACATATGTTGCTTGGGACCAAAAGAGTCAACTAACCAGACCCTTGTCACATGGTGAGATTCACAGAAAAGCTAATCATACATCACATGTTGCTTGTGACTGAAAGAGTCAACTAACCAAGTAAAGAAAGGGACCCATGTCACACGGTGGGTGCACTGGGTGTATGGTGCTAGACCTATAGTTTTGTGGACCGTTTGACGCTTGATAGGTGACATGGTGAACATCGTTGCATCAGCCATTTTTACGTCCCCAGGTCATTTGTTAACACCTAGTTTATGCTGGATCAATCTAACAGGCCAGGCCCTTTATTTATCAGATTTGCCCAGATGCAGACTCAGGCCTAAGACCTTTAGACTGGCAGGCAAGTATCTAGGCCCTTATATCTGCCCATAGACTTAATCGTGATTTATTATTGTGTTGGCTTTCCATCCCCTTCTGTAATTTAATTCCTATGATAATTCTCTCTATTGTAACATTTTGTACTTTTCTTCTTGGGCAGGTCCAAAATATCTACTGAAGCTTCAGCAGGAGTTCAATGCCTCCCGTGTGTTGATCACCATGGACAGGCACGGAGATTTGGGCAAGGCTGGAGGGGACCAGCAGAACAACATCCGCAAGTACCTGACAGAGATAAAAGATGACAGTGCCATCTCTATGCCAGGTGTTCGCTGCAGGGAACTGGATAGTCTTCGAGCATACTACTATCTGGCAGTACTGGACTACCTAAGAGAAAATATTGGTGGACCTCAGAGCGAGAATGATAGCCTCGATGGAATGCCCAATAGAAAGTTAGCTACAGGTTCTCACAAAATGACAAATGGAGATAAGGATGAGAAGTCTGTGACATCTCAGTTGAATTGTGAGGCTTCCACGTTGGAATTGGTCGGTCAAGCTGAGGCTCAAAAGACGGACAGCGAACAGAACATAAATGATCTGGATCAGAATGGGAAGCTAAGCCATGGGTTAGCTCTAGGTCAGCAGTTGACCAATGGTGAAGCTGGTCAACCTCTTAGCACAGCCTGGGACAAAGGGCAGACATCCCAGGGTATTACAGATAGGTCACTAGCCGCTGACACTTGTGTTAAAAAACCTTTAATATCCCAGGGCCTTTCATCTGTTCCATTGACATCACCTACGAAGCCTGGACTTGTACAAACATCAGACTTGTCTCCGGAGTCTTCTTCTGTTGATCCTCCATGTGTGCCTTCAAGCCAGCCCTTATCATTGCAGCCTGCAGCAAATGACAGTAGCTTGACCTCTGCTAAACCATCTGTGACTTCACCA